>OZJO01014760.1:0-22768 GCA_900406225.1 Acrobeloides nanus | reverse complement strand
GTAACAAATTCAAAATTTCAAACGTAATTATCTCGAAAACTACAACGATTCAGAACATGCCGTAAAACAAAAAATGCTCCATTTTTCATGATCTTTCCGAATACATTTTTTTCATATGGCTGTAACTGACTGAATTGGTCCTTTAAACCAAATAATATAGTCAGTTTCACGGCAAGTTCAAAGTAAAAAAAGAGGGGAAAATTACAAAATTTAATAACACTACCCAATTTAGCTGAACCAGGATTTAAAATTTTTTCTAAAATTATATGAGAATATAAAAATGTTTTAAATTTTGATATTTTTCATAAAAATTATATAGATATCAACCGCCACCTCTGGTATCCCTCAACCGAGTCATCAGCCCAAACTTGGTTGGTTCATTTATGTAATGTCCGTTATGGCTGTCATTGGCGCGTTCTTATTCGGATATGATACCGGGATGGTGACAGCGGCTTTATTATATTTGCCTGATAACGGTGGTATGAAACCCATGAACAACTTGTGGAAGGAACTTATTGTTTCAATTACACCGGGTATGTGCTATATTATGGAGAAAAAACATCTATTTTTAGGTCTGGCCGGTGTTGGTTCACTATTAGCAGGTCCCGCTTCTGATACGTTCGGACGCAAAAAAGTCATTGTTACGGCTAGTGTTACTTTTCTGATTGGTGCCCTTATTTGTGCAGCCGCTTTTGATAAAGTGGTTTTACTGATCGGAAGGGTTATATTAGGAATCGCTATTGGTAATTTATATTTTATACATGCACAAAGGGAGTGCTGCACCCCCTCAATGCTTTGTACCGAAAAAATTTAAAGATCAACTCGTATTTTGATGAAGTTGAACTCGTGATGTTTTAACTTTGGAGTAAAAAAATTTTAACGCTGCTATTATAGGAGAAATAATAGTGGTAGTTTTTGAATTTTTTTCGTCAAAAAACATCGTTAGCCGGGGAATGGGGGGGGGGAGGCCGGCGATCAATTCGTATTCGACCAACTTGCACTCCCCTGCTTGTGTATGTATGACTTATTTATTTATTTAAAATTATATAAATACAATGGGAATGGTTATAAAAATGGCATTATAACTTTCGCCACGGTGCCAAAAAAACTATAACTTTTGCCACAACTAACATTAACTTTCGTCACGTTCGTGTCAATATACGGCACTATAACTTTCGCAACGAAGTTCACCGCGCTAACTTTCGCCACTTTCGTGCCAATAAACATTTAATTTCAGGCTAATTGAATTGCCTGATTTGCAATAAATATGTATATTGACACGAACGTGGCGAAAGTTATAGTAGTTTAGCAACTTGGCGAAAGTTGACGTGATGAACGTGAAACGTGGCGAAAGTTATAGTACCCAATATACATATTTATTGCAACTCAAAAATTGTGCAATGAAATTTCACTTTCTGCGACAGAATAATTGAGTTGTCTGATTTGCAATAAATATGTCTATTGACACGAAAGTGGCGAAAGTTATTGTGGCAAACGTTACATGGCGAAAGCTAGTGTGGCGAGATTCGTGGTGAAAGTTATAGTGCCATAAAAACACTTAAAGGAATACTAACCATGGCTTAGGGTTTGCCAACTTTTTTAAAAAAATTAATAAAAAAATGAGTTTCAACCGAATTTTTTCGGGTGACCACACATTCGATTGTTGGTAATATGGAGAATTTGTTGTAAAAAAGATTATTGAAAAATCATATGTTTTATCCGAGATATAGCCATTTGAAGTTTGGACCCAAAATGCCCATTTTTGCAAAAATTCGCTAAAAATTTATTTTTGCTTGAATTTATTCGAGCGACCATATGAAAAATTATTTGAAAAAAATTATTCTCGTCGAGTTATGACTAGTAAACACCCATTCTAGACTATAAAATTGATTTTCTTTTCTATTTTTATACATTTCCATATATTCAGCATTTTTTATGCATATTTTTCAAAGGCTAACAAATCAAATTCTCGGTCATGATTTGATACTTGTTATCTTTCAAATTGTCTGGCGCTATGCTGTAATGACTCATACATTAGATTGATCGATAATATAAACAAGTTTCGAGCCAAAATAAATTTTTAGCGAATTTTTGCAAAAATAGGCATTTTGGGTCCAAACTTCAAATGGCTATATCTCGGATAAAACGTGTAATTTTTCAATAATTTTTTTATACAAAATTCTTCAGATTACCAGCAATCCAATGCGTGGTCGCCCGAAAAAATTCGGTTGAAACTCATTTTTTATTAATTTTTTTAAAAAAGTTAGCAAAACCTAAGCCATAGTTAGTGCCCCTTTAAGGCCACAAGGCTTAGTAAACATTGTCTAGGATCTTGATGGGAAAAGAAATCATCAAAATTTAGTGGTGGAAAATAAAGAAATTTAGGTTTTGCCTCTATGATAGTTCCGATTTATGTGGCAGAGGCAGCGCCAGCCACGATTCGGGGTCGATTGGTGACAATGTTCCAGATCATGATCACGTTTGGTATAGTTTGTGCTAATATTATAGCCGGTGGATTTTCGTATATTAGTCCGACAACAATTGGATGGAGGTAAGACAATAAACAAATAGAACCGGGAAACGGAAGACCGAGCGACGAAGGCGCTCGGTCTTCGCTCGGCTTCGCTTTGATGCCAAAGATTTTTTCGATTTTTTTCAATTTCTATCCAATGCTTCGTTTTTTCAAATAAATCGATTTTTTTCAAAAAAAGAACATTTATTGAAAAAGCAAAAATATTTGGAGGGGACTGAACCTGCGCCTTTCCGACTGCAAAACTAACGCTTTACCAACTGCGCCATTAAGGCTGTCTGTTGTAGCTTGTAGTTTAGTTCTCTTTCGGCTTTTTTGAGCGACGAGAGAACATAGACTCCTTTGTAACGGCTCGAGTTCTGCAGCTTCTTGACGTTGGACAAAACTTGTCGCTGCTGGGTACTCATTGAGAGCACGACCTTAACAAGGCGCAGTAGGTCGGTCGTATTGTTCGGATTGGATGGTAGGCGGTAGGTGGTGACCGGAACGGCATTGACCTCGAGTTCCTCCATCATTTCTTCGATGCGTTGCTTGTCGTCATGGTGGCGGTCGATGACTTTCTGTCGTGTCGATTCGGGAAGGCAGGAGATGACGCTGCTGTGCTTCTTCTCTTTCAAATCAGCGTCGGTTTCGGTATCCGCAGGGTCGCTCTTCTCGACTAGGATTTCAACCAATAGGTTCATCGTCTTCTGATGCTCAGCCATGAGTTCGAACAGCTTTCCCAGTAGGCTGATATCGATGGTGTCTTGAGTGGTACTTTGTAGCATGGCTAGTGTAGTGATGTTCGCTTCCACAGCGGCAATATCTCGGTTTATCATTAACTTCTGCGACTCGGTAGCGCGTTGTGGCGTTCCAGTAGATGTGAACTTGTTTCATTATATGGACTAGGCGTGAAAAGAGCCATGTCTCCTTGTCTTTTGGCTAAGACTATAGAATTTAAAATTTTCTAGACTAATGTTCGGTTTTGCCGTGGTTCCTCCAACCATTCAGTTTATTGGATTTTTGTTTTTGCCAGAAAGCCCAAGATTTTTATACAAACGTGATCGAAATGCAGCCAGGCAAGTGTTGAGCAGAATTTATAACGGTGATGAAGAGTGGATCGAGTATGAAATGGAAGAACTTAAAGCTACTCATGAAGCGGAGGAGAGATCGAAAGCTGAACATGGAGGTAAAAATAAAAAGTGGATCAAGGGCTGTCCATAAATTGCGTTCCAAAAAGTGACTATTTTTAGTCTCCCTCTCCTGTAACCCATGTTTCTTAATAAAAGTCCTTTACTTTTTAGACAGACATAACTTTCAGATGACTACTCCACCAATTTTTCTATAGGAGCCCCTGATGGGTCCGTCTAGCTATATTATTGCCCCTCTCATCTATTTTGGAACGTAATTTAAAGATCACCCCTCAATATAATAATTTTAAAGGGGTGGGTAAGAATTAGAGACTAATCTCTGAAAAATTTTTTTGCTCAAACAGCTTATATAGGGGTAAAATCATGTGAAAAATCGATTGAACCATTCCCCAAGCTTGAAAACGCTTCCTTGACCCTGACTCAGAGAAATAGATGGGTGTATTGAAGCGAAAATCGAAAAATTTTGAAATTTCTCTCATAAAATCATATTTCTGGGGATAATTTCATGCAGAAAATCGATTGCACGTGTTCCCGAATCTTGAAAATGTTTCCTTGACCTTGATTCGGGGAAATAAGAGTGTGTATCGAAGCGAAAAACGAACATGCACTAATTTCCCTGAATCAGAGCCAGGAAAGCGTTTTCAAACTTTGAATATGCGCGCAATCAATTTTTCGCGCGATTGTACCCCTATATGGGCTGTTTTGTCAAAAAAAATTTTCAGAGATTAGTCCCTAATCCTAATCCCCTTAAAATTTTTAGGTAGTGTATTTCCAATTATGAGAATTTTGAGAACCCCTCATGTCAGAAAAGCCGTCTTAATTGGATGCAGTTTACAAATGTTTCAACAACTTTCTGGAATCAATACAATCATGTAATAAATTATTAAAAAATTTAGAAAAACTAAAAAACCTAAAAAAATCTTTAAAAATTTAGAGAAATCTAGAAAAATATATATAAAAATTTCTTAGGTATTACACAGATGTCATCATTAAATCGGCTGGTATAAAGAGTAACCATGAGACTATTTGGATCTCTGTTGGAACTGCAGGTATTAAATGACTAGGGTCGAAAAAAAGTTTTAAAGAAAAATTTAAAAAATTCAGAAATTTTTTGAATCGTAATAATATTAAATTTAAGGATGCAGAGACAAAAAAATTCCCATTATCGTATCGCAGGAGAACTAATTTTAGGTGATTACAAAATACGATATTTCTATCGTATTATGGAAAATGTAAATATTCTGGTGGATCTGTTAAATCGATGTTAAAGGACCAGTCCAGTCAGTTACAACCATATGAAAAAAATGNGAATCGTTGTAGTTTTCGAGATAATTGCGTTTGAAATTTTGAATTTGTGTACAAGCTCTTCGTTGTAATACACAAACTTTTTGAATTTTTTGCGGAAAAATCGATTTTTGCATCAATCTTTTAAATTTTCATAAAATAAACATTGTAGCACTTTTTATAGCTAAATGAGACGAACAAAATGACACCAAAATTATCCAATTTAAACATTGTTTTGAGTTATTGAAACGAAAGCCCTGATTCATGTTTTCGTTTCAATAACCCAAAACAATGTTCAAATTGGATAATTTTGGTGTCATTTTGTTCGCCTTATTTAGCTATACAAATTGCTTAATGTTCATTTTATGCAAATTTAAAAAATAAATGCAAAAATCGATTTAAAATTTAAAAAAGTTTGTGTATTACAACGAAGAGCTTGTAACAAATTCAAAATTTCAAACGCAATTATCTCGAAAACTACAACGATTCAGATCATGCCGTAAAAACAAAAAATGCCCCATTTTTCATGATCTTTCCGAATATATCATTTTTTCATATGATTGTAACTGACTGGAATAGTACTTTAACTCAGGCTAGACTAGTTTCTAGGCATACCGATACGGGTATCTAGGCGGGAAATCGATTCAGCGAAAAAATTGGAATTTTGAAGCGAAAATCAAACATTTTCAGATTTTGATGAGAAAACCGTCGATTCTTAGGTTTTTCTAGGCGGGAAATCGATTGCGCGCACTCCCAAACCGTGAAAGCGCTACCTTGACCCTGATTCAGGGAAGGGATACGTATTTTGGTAAATAAATTGATTTTCGCTTCAATACACCGATTTCCATCCCTGAATCAGGGTCAAAGACGTGTTTTCAAGGTTCGGGAATGCGCGCAATCGATTCCCTGCCTAGAAAAACCTAAGAATTGACGGTTTTCTAATAAACATCCGAAAATGTTCGATTTTCGCTTCAATACACCTACTCCCATTCCCTGAATCAGGATCAAGAAAGCGTTTTCATGCTTCGGGAATGCGCGGAATCGATTTCTCGCGTAAAATTACCCCTAGAAAAGTCATTTTTGCAAAAATTTTAAAAAAATTTTCGGAAGTGCTGTTGCAAAGTTTACGCTCTTTAAAATTAGTATCTCCTGCAATAAGATAATGGAAAAAATATTTTTGCTGATTTCGATATTTTAGAATCGAAATTCAATTTTCTTAATTACTTGAATTTTTATACTTAAAAAAATTTCTTTTGATCCTTGTCTTTTACGCATCTTAAATACTGAATGATCATTTCATATTATTTTAGGCATAAACTTCTTGGCGACATTTTTCCCGATTTTCTTGATTGAAAAGTTGGGCCGAAGAAAAATTCTCCTCATGAGTGTTATGGGTGTTTTAATTAGCATGATTCTTGTGGGTACCGGATTTTTTATGATCAACAAGGATTCTGCCAAAATTCTTTCTAACCCTAATGATGGTTGGTTTCATCAAGATGCCAAAGATTATGATCTATGTCGAAAATACTCGTAAGAGAATTAAGAAAAATATATCAAGAGATGAAAAATTCGAAGGATTTTCCAAAAATGTTAGAGGGCACTCAAAAATTTGGGGACAAGTCAAAAATTTTGCATACACAATAACGGGACTAACAAGAACGGGACACAAAAATGGAGCGACAAGAACAGGACGATCGAACGGGACGGCAAGAGTGGGACGATTTTTTCTTCAGATCTCAGCTCTTTTAAGGAACTTTTGGATAGTATAAAAGTCTTTTTTTCTCAACTTTTTATCCCGAGTAAAAAAGTCTTTGACACCTTTTAGGAGCCGAGATCTGAAATCGTCCCGTTCTTGTCGCCCCGTTTTTATCTCCCGTTCTTGTCATCCCGTTATTGTTCATCTTGTTTTTGTGTTATTTGAACGATCGCTTCATCTCGTATACCAAAAATTTCGAGGACACTCAAAAAAAGTTCGAGAATAACTCTTGATCAATCGCTTCAATAATCAGGTTGATTGCAAATCATGCAAATTTTCATATATACCTACAATCAGCGTCGAAATTTTGGTCCAAATTTGGGGGGGGGAAGTTTTCAAAAAATTTTCATTTTTTCTGCCCCGAAAGTTAAAAAAATTTTCAGGTTTGGGGAAGGTTCCACAGGTTCTCCCTCCCCCCATAATTACGACGCTGCCTACAATGCATGCAATTTTTGCCTGATTTGCTTTGATTATTGAAGCGATTAATCAAAAGTTATCCCAAATCTTTTTTTAGGGGCAATTTGTAAAAGTACGACTGCGCCGAAGCTTAGGTCTAAGCCTAATTTGGACCCTTTGGCTTGTTCGGCGCCCCGTTTGGTGCCCCTTCGGCATGTTCGGCGCAGTCGTACTTTTACAAATTTCCTTTTTAGGTGCCCCTGAAATTTGTTTGGTTCCCCAATTAGAAATGTCCTAAACTTGTCATCTCTGATAATAACCAAAAATCTTGAAAATTTTAGCAATTGCGACTTGTGCGTCACGGATGAAAGATGTGGTTTTTGTGCTAAAGACGGTTCCCAGAAAGTTGAAGGATATTGTCTACCGGTCAATACTGACTTTACAGATACTCGGTCCTCGACTGGGTATTGCAATACCACGACTACAGATACAACTGACGATTGGCATAATATTACAACGGATGGCAAGAATTATAATCGATATGAGTGGTCGGATGAGTTTTGTAAGACAAAATATACCATTTTGCCAATTGTTGTTATGGTTATCTACATATTTTGTTTTGCTGTAGGTAAGAAAATTTTCGAAAAATGCATAAAATAATGGATCCCCCAAAAATGAGTGCCCAACAAATGGGTATCCCCAAATTATGGGGAAAACTTTAGGTGCTTTCTGGCTTTATCTTTTAGCCGAAGTAACTCCAAATTTTTGAATAAAAAACTTCCTTTTCATGAATTTTAGATCTATTTTTCTACCACTTCATGTGATTCACTTTCACAACCAAAAATAGTTTCGGGTTTCTCATCGTTTCTAGAACATTATCTACAAGAATATTTTTAATCAGAAAATTCCCAAAAATTGAAAATATGTCTTTTACCACCTAAAAACTGTTTTTAAATTTAATTCAGATCCTTATTTTTAGGCTATGGACCTATGGCCTGGGTGCTAAACTCCGAATTTTACCCACTTTGGGCTCGTAGTACAGGTGTCGCTTTGGCTACATTTACGAACTGGATATTCAATTTAATTATTTCATTAACTTTCTTGACTCTCACACAAGCTATGACAAAATATGGTATAATCTGATTTTTTGTGACTTCGAAAAAAGTTTAAACTTTAGGTGCTTTCTGGCTTTATGCCGGTTTTACAGTTGTAGCTTTCATTATTTTCTATATTTTTGTGCCTGAAACAAAAGGTAAGTAAATTTGAATTAAAAGTAAATATATGTACACTACTCCGTATTTTTAACGTATAGTTTGCAATATGAAATTGGACAAAAGATTTCGGATCCGACCGGGACTCGAACCCTCGTTAATCGGTCGGATGACACACAGGTGTTAATCACAGTGCGAATAGTGGGAAATACACAGCCAAGTATTTACTAATTAACGGGCAACAGTTGTGGTTCTCGGTAGCACAATGGTAGTGCACGGAGGTCCGGGTTCGAGTCCCGGTCGGATCAGAAAACTTTTGCCCAATTTCATATTACCTGTATTCCCACGTTCTCGGCGTGGTAATAATCCGAGCTCCAAAATTCCCAAAAAATGAGCCGTATAGTTTGTTTCAACCCATAAAACAAAAAAGTCGGGGCTGCACAGCGCAGTGGGTTTTAACAGTCATGATCTAAAAGGGTAGGTTCGATTATCTAATGGTGACGATATTTTTTTCGCTTTTTCAAAATTTTCATATTTTGGTATCTAGGGTAATTTTTAGATGAAAAACACGAATATGACGTTATTTTTTAATTTTGAGCCAAGGGAACACTTGTTTTGAGAGTCGAATTCAATTGATTCAAAAACAAGTGTTCCCATGCTCAAAATTAAAAAATAACGTTAAATTCGTATTTTTCATCTAAAAATTACCCTATATATCAAAAATAAAATTTTGAAAAAATGCAAAAATATCGTCTCCTTAGGAATCGTTTTGGATCATGACTATTAAAATCCACTGCGCCATTTATTCAGCCCCGATTTTTTGTTTTATGGGTTGAAACAAATGTATGTCATATTGACGTTATTTTTAACGTATTTTTGAACTATTTAAATTATTTTGAAGACTCTCGACGCTAATAGTCGATATTTTTTAGGTTTAAGTTTGGAGGAGGTCGAAAAACTGTTCATGACCAAAGAAGAACGCTATAGGCTAGAAAATTTAAAGCATACCCAAAATGGGTATGCTAATGCTCCTACACTCTACGATCAAGACTCATTGAAAAGCGATAAATATTAAAATTCTATATGTTGTAATAATTTTAAGTCAATAAATTGTGAAATGGAAAACAAGCGTAACAAGTAAACATCACGAACTTGGTTTTCTATATTTTGACAAAAAGTAGCAAAAAATGTTTGTTATGGTGCCTCTATAAACGATACTATACGAATTTTGTCCCCACTCCTCCCCGTTTGCGATAAAAACAGCAGAAAAGTTTAAAATTAATATACTCTTATCACTTGATTAAAAGTTATGTCTGAAAATTAATTGTAAGCTTGTATCAGCATCAATATGATGAGCTTTTCATTTTTCTACCCCGAGTTCGATCCTCGTAGGTCAAAATTTGTTTGCATGTTTTTATTTTTTACATTTTTAACTGCAAATTTTTTTTCATAATGAAATTTTATTAAAAAAATAAACAATACTTACAGTTAAAAATATAAAAAATTTTTGACCCGACGGGGATCGAACCTGGGGTAGAAAAAGGAATAACTCGTCATATAGCCACTGATACACACTTTCAATTAATTTACTAAATAATTTTAAGCAAATGGTAAGGGTATATTAATTTCAAAATTTTTTGCTGTTTTTAGGGGAAGAGTGGGGACAAAATTCGAATAGTACGTTTATAGAGGCATCATAACAAACATTTTTTGCTACTTTTTATCAAAATATAGAAAACCAAGTTCGTGATATTTACTTGTTAGATGCTCATCGTTCTTTTGGTATTTTTTCCTCCAAAGACCTTGAACGGTTGATATTGCATTTTCCCCTAAATCGCTCGCGGAAAAACTCGTATGATGGAACGAATTAATAAATATTCTGTTTTCTTTTTCCCTAAATAGCCCGCGGAAGAACTCGTATGGTGAAACGAATTAATAAATATTCTGATCATTTTCTTTTTTTACACTTCATTTCTAGCCTAACTGTTCTATTTCTCTCCTATTTGTTTGATTAAACAGCAAGCGTTTGTTACAGCCATCGCGATGAGAAGAGAATTTTTTAAATTTATTTCTTCGACTTACATTGGGTATCTTTTAAATAAAGAAACACCGAGTATCAGTCCGAAATTTCACAGCGTTTATTTTTTTAATCAATCTTTTTACTTCGATTTCAATCTATTTTCATAGTTTGGATTAAAAATTAGTTTACAGAGTGGTGAACAAAACACTGTTACTATTTGCTTAAACTATTTATACTGTCATGGACACTTCACCAGACTCATTAGCCCTATGGGATCAAGTGCTCAATATGCAAGCTGTGATCGCCACTGTGGCTTACAATGGGCGGAATTTGAATGTATGGAAAGATTCACGAGATAGTGGCCATATTCGGTATGTAATGTGAAAAATTATAGTCCATTTCACCAGATTAATGCAAAAGTTCGGACAGAGAGTTGGTGTATTGCTGCGTGCTAGATCGTTCGATCCAGCAAGTTAAGCAACGTTGGGCGTCTGGGTTTGATCCGTGTTGAGTCACTTTATGCTCGCATCTAATTGTGCTAATTTTTCACCAAATGGGGTTTTCGGGGTCGAGGGGCACGATTTTGATAATATTGGAGCTTAAAAATTTTTTCTAGTGTGTCAAATTTTGATTTTGTACGTTTTTTGCTTAACACGACGAAAATCACCGTATCAAGGTCAAAAAATCTATTATGTGAGTTTTTTGCTGCAACATATGACAAAGATACAAATAAAAATATTTATAACAACCGCTGACTTGCCATTCATTTAGCTGTGACAAAACCACTGCTACCTTTTAAAAAACTAGTACAAAAACACTGAAAAGCAGTGACATTTACATTGCAAAATAGTGAGTGACAAACACTGCGGTCTCATCCAGTGACAGCTTGTCACTGCTAACCCAGTGACGAGATCACTGCTTTTTTACGGTGAGTGCACCAGTTCTACATCCTGACTTGCATTAACCTGATAAAACGGACTTTATGATATCTTCATAACTCTATTTAGTTATTATGTAACTCCATTGTGTGAATTGATTCTAAATTCGTTGAGAGTTGACAAAAACGATTATGCTCATATTTACATGCTACGGTTCAGCATACGCTCATGGGATTCATCTATCGTTAAGTTGGTTGAAAAAGAGCTGATAAACAAAGGCCATCCAACGAGTATTACCATTAAGATGGCAAGTGGTGAAGTTAATGTGCCCTGCGAAATTTTACCTTTACCCATGCAAATGGTGAAATAATAAATTTGCTCTTTTTTTTAAACGTGTCTTTAGGTTCGAATCAACGCGGCAGATTTCATGCAAACATATTTAGACCTGAATTGGCGTCCCAATCAGAATCAGCCGAACAAGATGACGTTTGAATTGTGCTCAAGCAATAAAGATGATTGTAATAAATTGGTACTATTTTTAATTGTAAAAAAGTATAGATTTATGTTAAGTTGGACGATGCAAAAGCAAATCCGGAAACGTTTCTGCTAAACACGAAGCTTAAGTTCGAATTTACTTTGAAAGGCAATCGACAAGAATATCGTGAATTCAAGGTCACGAGCGAAGCACTATCTGAATCGTCATTCTTTAGTGAACTTTCAAATAAGTTTGGAAATAAAGGTACTAAATATATACAGGGTGTTTCGTGCAAAAAGAAACTCTTATTTTTGGGGCATAACTTGGGCTAGAAAACGAGATTTTCAAAACGGAAAAGTGAATGCTAGAGTCTAGCAGAAGGATGATACAGTCTAGCAAGAAAGCTAGGTTACATCGAAATTCGCATATTTATAATTTTAAGAATTTAAAAAGGGGATCCATTTATACACTAAAATCCAGATTTAAAAAAATCTATGCATAGACTGCATCTTTATATGTTTTTTAAAGACATATCATGTAGATTTTTAAATTTATTACAATAATAAACGATTTTATTATTTTTGATACCGTATATAAATCGTTTATTGGCAATTTAAAGGACCAGTCCAGTAAGTTACAATCATATGAAAAAAAAGATATATTTGGAAAGATCATGAAATGGAGCATTTTTTGTTTTTACGGCATCATCTGAATCGTTTTCCCCATCGAGATAATTGCATTTGAAAATATGAATTCTTGTACATGTTTTTGTTGTAGTAATCAAACTTTTTTGAATTTTTTGCGGAAAAATGGTGAAAAAATAGCATCAATCGATAGAGAATTTTATACTGAACAGCTTTGTAATTTCAGTTTGTGTAAAAAATTATTTTCTCCGATCAAAAATGCAAAATAAGTTTAAATTTTTGAAATTTTGTATATTGAAACGAAAACCCTGCATGAATTTAAACTTATTTTTGCATTTTTGATCCTAGAAAATAATTTTTTACGCAAACTTAAATTAGGAAAGTTGTTCAGCATAAAATTCTCTGTCGATTGATGCTATTTTTTCACGATTTTTCCGCCAAAAATTCAAAAAGTTTGATTATTACAACGATAACATGTACACGAATTCATATTTTCAAATGCATTTATCTCGATGGGGAAAACGATTCAGATGATGCCGTAAAAACAAAAAATGCTCCATTTTTCATGGTCTTTCCGAATATATCATTTTTTCATATAATTATAACTGATTGGCCTTTAACTCGGTAATGCGCACACTATATTTCCGCCGGAGAAACTTTAAAAAATTGTTAGTTTCTGTATAAGTAAGCTGCCCTTTTTGACCTCGTTTTGTAGTATCTTATCGTATTGGTTTCTTAAAAAAAGTCGGAATATAACTCTCCAAAATGTGGTCATGGCTCTTATTTGGCTGAAAATTGAAAGAGTTATATGCAAAACAAATAGTCAAACCTAAATTTATACACTTTGCACTTCAATAAAATATGCGAATTTCATATAAATTCATAAAATTTGTCTTAAGGTTTCTCGTCATCCTGAAAGCTAAAAAACATGATTTTTGACACCTCTACTAGGTTTTCGATAGCGAGAAATATGAATTCGAAGTCCGTTTTCAAATTGAAGCTATCCCATCAAATAAGCGCATTTTTCAAAATTTGCATATTTGACCGTCTTCAATATTGGCGAATTTCACAAATATATATATATCCATTTTTGAAGTGGAATCAGAATCTGATGTTATTTTTCAAAAATCCTCACTATAAAGGGTCTATTTAATTTTCCAAATGTTTAAAGTATGCGAATTTTGGCGAAATCTAGTTAACTTGATAGGCCTATATCCCACCTATCTCATTTTTATCATTTCGAAAACTCTTTTAAATACACCGAGATATGTCCAAAACAAGAGTGTTTTCATTTTCGCGAAACATCTTGCATATATAATAATATCGAAACCGTCATAAAACGCTTATTTCTAGGTTATGTATATCTATCATCCGGTGATTTAAATCGTCTATCACGTGAGCTTGTCCATGATGTCAAAGTGAATGATATCAGAACTGACGGTTACATAGAAGCAAGCGAAGAAAACCAACTTATACAGAGTCTTTTTGAAACCTTGAAAGAGCAAACAGTATAATTATATAAATTATAAAAACAACATATAAACTTTCAGATCAAATCTTGTGATTTAAGCAAAGAAGATTGGGATAAATCCGTTTTTTGGCAAGATGATTTTTCGCGCCCGGACATACAAACGGAGTATATGAATGAAGTTTTCAAGCACGACGAAAGCACTGATAGATTTATTTTCAACTTGACACAGGACGAAAAGTTTCGTAAAAAAATTAACTCTAGAAATTCATCATCAATGAATTTGTCTGGTTGTTTAGATGTGGGTGTAAACTATAAACTCACTGGTAATTTTAGGAAATAAAATTTTTATAATTTGTTTTTTATAGATGTGGATGTAAAGAGCGGTTTTGATTATAGCAAAACAACAAACTCAATAAATATGAATGAACTTGTAAAGTAATTTTTTTAAATTTGTGGGAGAGTTTTTTATTTTGAGTATAACTTTTGATAGACAAATCCATTCGTTTTGGAGACATTTTAAAGTAGGGGTGGTATACCCTTTTTTACAAAAGGGGCCACTAAAAATTCAAAAAGGGGTACACTTTTTTCTGTAAAAAATCAATTTTTTTAATGTTTAGGAGACAAGAAGTAAATATTTTTATAAAAATTTTTTATTTTTTCCACAAATTGATATTTTTTTAAATAAAGTTTGATAAAAATATAAAATTTTCTAGAAAAAATGTGTTTTCTTTTGCATGAAAATTCAATTTTATACACTTTTTATGAAGAAAACTGCCAAAACTCATTTTTGTCAAAAAGAGGGTCAACCGGTCCAAAAAGGGGCAAGGGGACACCGATGTCAAAAGGGGGCATTTGCCCCATTTTTTGGGCATTTACCATCTCTATTTTAAAGCTAAGGGGCAATGGATGTGGACGATGATAGTTTATCAGTGCTTTCGTCGTGCTTGAAAACTTTATTCATATACTCCGTCGTACCATCTCGGGGGAGTTCCGATGTCGCAAAATATTTTATCCTGAAACTTTGTGATTTTTTGAGTGCTTTTGACAAAAGAACCCATATCTAAAAATGCTTTCTTGAAGCTATAAATCAAAAAGAAAATTGAATTTGTTGAATTCAAAAGTGATCTTGAAGCTTTTTATCCTGAAGGAATTTTAAAAAATTTCAAACGCCATTTTCAAGAGCTCATCGAATAATGGTATTCTGCTTAAAAATCTTGTAAGAAAGTACTCTCAGTTTTTTAAATAAAGGGATTAATTTTTTAGCAATATGAAATCTTTAAAACTTTAGACCCCGTTATTTTGAAAACCATAAATACTTTCCTACAAAATTTTAGAGAAAAATATCATTTTTTCGACGAGCTCTTGAAAATGGCGTTTGGAATTTTTAAAAATTCCTTCAGGATAAAAAGCTCAGGTTTTCGCTTCAAGAATTAGACCGCTTTTGAATTCAAAAAATTCAATTTTCTTTTTGATTTATAGCTTCAAGGAAGCATTTTTAGATATGGGTTCTTTTGCCAAAAGTAATCAAAAAGTCATGAAGTTTCAGAATAAAATATTTTTTGACACCCGAATTTTCCGTGTGGACTGTCCCTTTAAATTTTAAAATGACTCCAAAAACATTTCATTTGGATTTGTTAACAAAAGTTATACTTCATTTCTCGCTCAAACGAAAAAAAAAGTTGCCGCCTACACTGAAAACTGATACAAAGAATATACCATGTATTAGCTAGAATCTGTATAAATATTTTTAGTGACTCCAACTCGTCTCTTTCAATCGACCAGCTTCAAAACCGTATAAATCAAAATAAAATGCACGTGGAATGGAAAGGACAAAAATTCGAGCAAAAAAATTTGGAGCTGTATCGTGTTAACCTCCAAAGTTTCAAGGACAGACGAGATATATTCTTCAAAGGAGTCACATTGATTTCAGTTGCCAAAACCTACCAAATTGAAATTCTACCAGAAATACCAGATCTCTTTCCCGCTCTCGTGGAAAATATATTGATGCCCAAGCAAGAAATATTGATTCCCGAGCAAGATATATTGATGCCCGAGATATCTCCGATAGAAATGACAAGGAATACCATAGAATGCAAAAAGTATGTAAATGGTGGAATTGAATGAGATCGTTTTGCTACTTGTGTTTTTGAGAATAAAATTTATGCTTTTGGTGGATCTGTGAAAAAAGAAGAAGAAGAATTTACTATAGCTATATTCGATACGAATAACAACCAGTGGATGAAAAAGAACCAACAATTCGAATCAATAAGTATAGTCGCCTTTTTCAGCAAGAGTTTTTAAAAAAGCTCATCGGTGGATAACGACCTATCTCTCAATATAGCATGGGCAGGTTCGATCCCGTTTGCAGCAAAAATCTAAATTATGCAAATTTCGGTTATTTTATGATGTTAAATCGACCTGTAAAATTTTTGCATATCATTATTTTCCTTGCAGACCCTCTCAAATTGCCAGAATTTTAAACGCAAGTTCTGATAGAATCAAACTTTTCTAACCTCCATGGCACAAAATGAGTTTGCATATAAAAAAGGTAGATTTAGGAGACCACATACAAAGAATTCGCGTAAAAACGGGTAAAATTTGCATATGTTGTGTCTGATTTTGAATTTCATCCAATTCAGAATCGGATGTCCGATCATGAATTCTCAAGATCAGACGTTCGATTTGAATCGGGTCCCCTATCACAATCCATAAAATCAAAATCCTTAAATTCTGAATTCAGATTCTGAATCCTTATTCCGATTCTGGATTCGGATTCAGAATCTGAATCCGGATTCTGATTCTCAATCTAGATTCTGAATTCAGATTCTGAATCCAGATTCAGAATCCGGATTCAGAATCTGAAATCAGAAATCTGATTGTGATAGGGGACCTGATTCAAAATCGGACGTCCGATCTTGGGAATTCAAGATCGGACGTCCGATTCCGAATCGGATGAAATTCAAAATTGAGCATAACACATATTTTTACAACTTTGGACAACGTTTTTATGCGAATTTCTGTCAAATTGACCTAAATTTTTTTGCATATTCGTACTCGGGGCATCCAAATCTACCGTTTTTATATGCAGACTGTCGCGAAAAATATTTGGCTGCCTGGTAGAACTTAGAAGGAATTGAACACAAACCTAAAGTTCGTTGTTATTAGGGTTTTTGCCGACGATCCTAACCACTAGACCAGGGCAGCCGACGGATGCTGTGCTATAGAAGTTTGAAACTCTCAGAATTCATGTTTTAATAAGCAAAATAATAAAAATACAAATTTCTGTCATTTTGAGTAGATTTCGAGAAAAATAATGATAGAAAAAAATTTTTCAGGGTCGATTATAGGGGAGGCATATAAAAAAATAACCGAAATTCACATAATTTAGACTTTTGCTCCAAACGCGATCGAACTTCACTGTTATATTGAGAGTCTACGCCGTTATTCACTAGGCTAAGATAGATGAGCTTTTTTAAAGTTCTCGCTGAAAAAGACTATAGGGTGATTTCGATTATAAAAATAATAATTAATCCTTTAGAAAGAATCGACCATACAACAGTGGTTTATAATAGAAAAGCATATCTATGGGGAGGATTATATTGGGGCAAGTCATCAAATTTAAGCATTGAGAATCAATCTGGGTACTTTATTGAAATTGATGTGCTTAAACAAGATGGATTTTGTCACAGCACTATGAAAAATTTTACCCATTCACTTTATTTGCATACTGCAGTGGTTTATAAAGACAGCATGTATGTATTTGGAGGTGCTAAGAATCTGTTTCATTTTAAATATAACTGCTTTAACAACGAAACAATCATGTTTCACTTCCCTACTAAAATATGGTCGATAGTGAATACTACGGAAAGACCACCAAGTGCCCGAGAAAAACATACTGCTTGTATTCATGATAACCGCATGTATATCTTCTTTGGCAGCATTTTTTTGAAGAAGGATGATTTAAAAGACCAAGATGAAAACATCATAAAATATTTGGATTTGGACACATACCAATGGCATAAAAAACAAACCCTCAGAGAGTTTCCATGTGCCAGATATGATCATGCTACGTTGGAATATAATGGCAAAATTTATCTATTCGGAGGTTATTATAAAGGAAAGATTTTTAACGATTTATATGAGTTCGATCCCATTACAAACACTTGGACGAAGCTTATACTTATAGGAAACGAGCCTCCTGGTATTCGTAGAATGAGTATGGTAGCAGTTGGAAATAAAATATATCTATTTGGTGGACAGACAAAAGACATTTATGATGATTTTATATATAATTATGATCTTTATGTACTTGAATTTAGTAATCAAGAATGCACCCTTCATAATCACCCCCCAGAAACTCAAAAATAAACAAGGGAAACCAAAGTGATTTTTGAAAAAAAATCGAAAAAAATCACCTTGGTCCCCCCCCCTTATCATAGGTCGGCAAGGTGGGGGGGGGGAGAGGACCCCCGATGCAATGGTCCCCCCAAACCTCATTAAATTTGCATAAGATTTTAAAAAAAGGACTTTTTTTTAGCCGACACCAAATTTTTATGGACCACCTCATGTTCGGCGGGGTCCATGCGATGGTCCCCCCCCTTAATTTTGGGTCATGTGGTGGTCCTCCCCTCAATTTTGGGTCTATGCGTGCGTCGGTCATGAGGGGAGACTCCCCCTTGCCGACCTATGCCCCTTATGTTTTTTCCCGCCCGCAGAAAGTCAGAATTTTCTGGGGGGGAAGGTGTTTGTACACGTGTGTTCATAACGATAATCCATAAACACAATTTTCTCATTTTTGTCTATTTTTCAAATATTGTTGCTTCAAATAAAATTGTTTATCTATTATGTTTCTTTTTAAGAGGCAATGTCTCAAAAAGTCGCAACAAGGGCGTACGCCAAAAAGTGTTGCCAGAAACTTGAAGCCGGCTCTAGGAACTTTCACAAAAGTGTTCAAAACGACATGCGGAACTTCCACAACGATCGATTTTCTCCACTTTCCTGTGAGTAAAAACAAAAAATTCCTTCATATTCGAGTTTCTCATATCAAAGAATCCCTGGATACAAAAAAATCAGACGATTTGGAAATTTTGTTTGAAAGTTATATTTTTTACTGCAAGAGGGGGGATCAAGGGGTTAACAAAATCGAATTTAAAAATTTTCCAAATCAGCTGATTTTTTGTATCGAGGGGTTTGTCGATATGGGGAACTCGAATATAAAAGAATTTTTTGTTTTTGATTACGGAAAAGTGGAAAAAATCGACCGTTGTGGAAGTTCTGCTTTTTTTGTTATGGAATTTCCGTTGTGGAAGTTCCTAGAGCCCTTGAAGCCTAGGTTATTTTTATGTACCTAGTTAGTGATTAACAAAAAAACATAAGTTAAATTCAGCTCCTTTAGACTTGTGAAGAAATCGAGGTATCATTTTCGCAAAAAATAGGCCTCTGGACTCTCTTTTTTGCTTTTATCATAACTTTTTTTTCTTCTAATGCGATTTCTACAATTTAAATCATGTTTTTATGGTCATTCGCTCCCCTTTCCACGACACCTCGACTATGGCCCTAGCCTTTATAGTTATTGAGAAAAGTGACATTGTATACATCACGATAGGAAAAAGATCAAGATTTTGCTATGGAAGAAAATCAATATAAAAGTGCAAGATTTTTTTGACGAAAATCATTTTCCAAAATTTTATAATTTTCTTAAGGCCTCCGCAAATTTAAAAAAATTACACACCCTCCTTGTTCAGGTCTGGAACCTGTAAAAAATAGAAGTGGCACATAATTATGTCCCTTGTTAGACCCCTTACTGTATTGTGTTATTTTAATCAAATTAATTTATAAAATAAATAAAAAATATTCTCAAGACAAATTATGCATAAATAATAGAAATAATATATTCAATAGTGAAAACATATAAAATTTAAAAAATTCCTTAAATTTAGACGATTTTATCAACCCATGGCCAGTGTTTCCCGGCCAAACGAATACTGATACATTTGAAAAATTTTACAGTTTTTTAGATAAACCTTCGACGAACATTTTAGGCACAAAACAAAAAATACATATGCATTTTTTATGGGTTAAAAAGTTGTCCGATTAGTATTCGGAAGAAAACGCGCAAATCTTCTTCCGAATACTAATCGGACAACTTTTTAGTCCATAAAGAATGCATATGTATTTTTTTTGTTTTGTTAATGTTCGTTTAAGGTTTATCTACAAAACTGTAAAAATTTTTCAAATATATCAGTATTCGTATGTATTCATATGTATTCGTTTCCAAAATTTTGTATTCGGAAACACACTGCCCATGGCATATATTTATGGCATATAACCATGGTGTATAAACCATTAGAGCTGTTTTTTTAATCCGATGTGATGGTTTTACAAAAATTTATAAATTTTTTGCAATTTCTTTCAATCATATTCGTGCATCCAGAATTAGCCTAAATTTCTTTTATCTCTATAGTTTGTTTAAATTCATAAAACAAAAAAGTCGGGACTACATGTCACAGTGGGTTTTAACAATCATGATTCACAAGTCCTAGGTTCGATCCCCATTGGAGGCTATACTTTTTGTATTTTTTCAAAATTGTCTGCTTTTTGGTATATAGGGTAATTTTTAGGTGAAAAACACGAATTTGATGTTATTTTTTAATTTTGAGCTACAGGAAACACCTGTTTTTGAGTATCTTGAATTCGACTCTCAAAACAAATGTTTCCATAGCTCGAAATTTAAAAATAAAGTCAATGTTTTTCGCCTGAGAATTACCGTATATACCAAAAATCGGACAATTTAAAAAAATTTCAAAAGAATATCGTCTCTGTGCATTCGCACAATAAAATTTGCTGTTTTGTGTGTCTTTGAATGTAAATTAAAGACACACCAAACAGTTCTCATTTTTGGGAATTTTGGAGCTCGGATATACACGCTGAGGCGTGGAAATCCAGGGAATTTGAAATTGGACAAAAGTTTTCGGACCCGACTGAGATTCGAATCCGGACCTCCAGGCTACCGTCCAAGTGCACTACCATTTTACTACCGAGACTTCAAACTGATATCCGTTTCTGGTGAATACTTGGCGATATATTTCCACTACTCACACTGTGATTAACACCTGTGTGCCATTCGACCGATTAACGGTGCAAGACGAAAGTAGGGATTACCGATAGGTGATAGCTCTCATTTTTGGGAATTTGAAGCTCGGATTAGTTAGTTAAAAGTGGGAATACACCGCCAAGTATTTACTAGAAATTAACGGGCATCAGTTCGAGGTCTCGGTAGCACAATGGTAGTGCACTTGGATGGTAGCCAGGAGGTCCTGGTTTGAGTCCCAGTTGGATCCGAAAACTTTTCCCAATTTCAAACACAAAACAGTAGCTTTTATTTGCGAATGCACAGTCTCCATTGGGGATCGAACCTACGCCTTTTAAATAACGACTGTTAAAACCCGCTGCTCCATGCAGTTCCGACATTTTTTTGTTTTATTAGTTGAAACAAACTAGATACTAAATCTTACCTGACATCACTATTTGTCGATTTTAAACTTCCATATTCGAACACTCGCGGTTTACGATTTCGAAAGAATGGCTCACTCATCGTTCTATGACGTTCCTTGTTTTTTATTCGGTTATAATAGAAAACACCCAATATCGTAATCAGCATCCCAATGACATTCAACTCCGTTACAGGATTTTTTAAAGCAACAATTGATAAAATTATCACAGCTATTCGTTTCGCACAATTTGATACGGCATAAGATAGCGTTGTAAGTTGATGAATAAGTGAAAAAGCACACAAATTTTGTAAGAATGATAGAATGCCAGAAAGTCCGATTAAAAAAATAAAATTCAAATCTGGAGAATGATAGGTTCTATTTTGCTATAAAAAATATAATTTAAAAAATTGATGAGACTTTAAACAAAAAATAAACCTCATCGAAACTCAACCAAACAAGACGTGAATTTTTGACGAACCAAACTGGAAATATAATAGTAGCTGCAATTTGGCTAGTTAGACTCAATAAGGCAATAGGATGCATTTTTGTATTATCGAAAACCTAAAAATATTTTATTTAAAAAAAATATCAAATAGACAAAAGTCTTTGCTTTTTTTCGAATTTTTCGATATCTCGATAGCAGTGGCCGTTTTCGATGTGGCTTTTTTAGTACTAGAGAAGGACCCATGAGGCAGTTTATTATGCAAATGTCAAAATCCGGCGACTTCAGGTTTTCGTTGTAATAAATTTTTAAACGCATCGTGTTTTGGACATTTTTTCAACAATTTTTTTCTCGAAAGAAAACGCCGTTTTCGATGAAATTTTTTTAGTAGTAGAGAAACGATGTTTTCCTACAAGATGCAAAAAACCACATTTGAATCCGACACGTAATTTTCGAGAAATCGAATTTTCTTCCCAAATACCGTTTTTTAAAGATTGCCTCTTAGAACCTTCCCAAAAAGATTTTTCGCCAAAATTTTTTCAGGATTTGTTGTAGAATTCGATGAGCAATCGAATAACACCAAGATTGTCGAAATCGGAGACAAAAAAAATTTTTTGAAATTTTTTCGTCAAAATTCAAAAAAATTTCAAACAACTTTTTGTCACCGATTCGCGTCAATTTTGGTGTCATTCGATTGCTCATCGAATTCTACAACAAATCCTGACAAAATTTTGGCGAAAAATCTTTTTTGAAGTTTTTAGAAAGCAATCTTTAAAAAACGGTGTTTGGAAAGAAAATTCGATTTCTCGAAAACTACGCATCGGGTTTAAATGCGGTTTTTGAATCTTGTAGGGAAACATCGTTTCTCTACTATCGAAAAAATTTCATCGAAAACGTTACTTTTTTCGTCATAAAATTCATAAACGAATACAACAAAGTAGAAAATAAACCCCAAAATAGGCCATAACTATCAAAAGCCAATTCTGTCATCGATGCCAATATAACACCAAAAATAATTGGAATTAGAGAAACGTAAAT
>OZJO01014758.1:0-13873 GCA_900406225.1 Acrobeloides nanus | reverse complement strand
AAAAAATTGAATTTCTCGAAAAAAATCATAAGGATCCCCCTTATTTTTTAAACAACTATTTAAAAATTTTAGCTCAGGACTACTCGTAAACCAACAACAACAGCTTTAACAACTACAACACCTACCACAACAGCTTGTAAGTTATTTTAAAGCCTTTGCCAATTACTCTCACGCAAAAATCATGATTTTTATCATTACTGGACGGGATTCGTGCTTTCCATAATATTTTCACATCCTTTATAACATTTTTTAAACAATTAACCCTAAACCAACCACCAGGGGTCGATCTGACCCCAGGCATTTTAAACATTAAAAAAAATTTTGTTAACTAAATGAATTGGCGTATTCCTTTCAGATCTAGGTTCGAAAATGTTCGAACTTTTGTGTACGACAAAAATTAGGTTAAAAATAAACTAAAAAGATATAAATTTCGATTCGAAATTAAAATAAATGAGCCTATACCACCAGGGGTCGATCTGACCCCAAAATCAGTTTGCTCTATCTTGGCTGTTTTAAAAGCTTTTTTGATAAAATTTTTTTCAGTAGTGGGTAAAAGTGTATGCTGAATACGATCCAATCGTCTTTTTGATCGAAACTCATGTTTTCGTGTCAATATCCAGACTTTTTAAACATCGGGGTTTTTTATACCCCTAAAATGGCTCAAAAATTTGTAATCCCTGGATCAGGGTTAGAGAAATTTTTTCATGACTCGAAAATGCGCGCAATCGATTCTCCCACTAGAAAAACCCTACCAGGGTGGAAAATTTCGTCAGAATTCGACTTCTATAACCAAATATCGACATTTTAAAATTCATTTGCAAAATTGAAAAGCAACAATTGTTTGAAAAAGTCTTATATTGACACGAAAACATGAGTTTCGCTCAAAAAGACCGATTAGATCGTATTCAGCATACACTCTTACCCATTACAGAAAAAAATTTCATCGAAAACGGATGAAAAATGATGCAAAAATTTTCAAGATATGATCGAAACAAAGAATCGTTTACAATGCAAAAAGTACTCGGATTCGAAGAGGCTTTTCCAGACTCATAGAATGTTTTTCGCAAAAAAAATTTTTTTTTGCCTTGTTCCTCATGCCTAGCTCTAACAAAAATATCCCAACGCACAACCCGCCTTTTAAGTGTTAAAAAGCCGATATAGAGCAAATTGATTTTGGGGTCAGATCGACCCTTGGTGGTCTAGGCTCGTGAAAAATTTGGTGGTTGGGTTAGGGTTAATCTACTTAATTTTCAGGGTTCCAATTTCTGTAAAAATACAATAAAATTCTCTTTTCTTTTTTGCCTCACCCTGTATAGACATGCATTTTAGGAAAAATAGCAAAAAAAATTGGCAATCTTTAATGAAAAAAATTTAAAAAATGGTCATTTTTTCAAAAATTTTGAGAGTCGGTAAAAATTTTCATAAAAATTTGCTTATATTACGTTTTTTAAATTACGAAAATTTGTATGAAATTATGAATTACAAAAAATTTTGAAATTACGAAATTTTTCAATTACGAATTAGAAAAAATTAAATTATGAAATTACGAAAAAATTTGATTATGAGGAACCCCTGATCAGGATCATGTTTTCCATGTTGAAAAGCTCCGAATACAAAAAATTAGCTAATTTGGACCTATTCTTGCAAAGATAATTCGGTATAAAATGTTGTGACAGAGCTTTAAGATTACCCTTATTTCATTTATTTAGTAACAACCACAACTCAACCAACTACAACTCCTACATCTACGTCCACTACCAATACAACGACCACCACCAGTACAACGACCACTACCACAACGACCACTACCTGTAAGATAGGGCAAAAGTTGGGAAAAATTATCTTAAAATAATTTTTCCAAATATCGAGAAAAAAGTTTTATGCTTCGGGAGCGCGCGCAATCGATTTTTCACATCAAATTACCCCTAATAGGGTCATTTTTACGAAAAATTTTTTCTCTCAAATGGTCGCCAAATGCACCCCTTTAATAAATCAATAAACAATAAATTTGCCTAGAAACAATCACATATCCACTCTCGCACGAATAATGAAAATTTGTATAAAATGTTTTACCTCAGGTGCACATAAGGGGAACGTCCCTTTAGTTTGTCGTATCTGGGCTAAAATTTAAAAAAAGTCATACTTTGTTGCGGAGCACCAAATTACGACTTGCTTTTATTGATGTGCGAAATTATTTTTTCACAAAATTTTTCATTTTTTCGTCGAAAATTTCGAATATGAAATTATTTTTTTCACCAGAATTGTCTATTTTTCATGAAAATAGTCCAATTCTTCAAATATGATTTTTATTGTACAAATTACAAGCCATTTTTGCTTAAGTTTTTGTATTAGTAATACAGTTAACTCTTTATGTACCCCATAGGGGCATCACGAAAAACCTTTTTTTGGATTTTGATCACATTATGGACATCTAATTGTTTTGGAATATTTTGTAACAAAAATTATTGAAACACTTTTAATTCCGCTAAGATATGCCTTTCGAAGTTGATGTCATTTTTTCATTTTTACTCTATTTTAAAAAGCGCGCCAAAAATGCTCTGCCTTCTTCTATTATTAATTTTTGTTTTTCTTTTATATGTTATAGTCGATATTGAATATGTATGATTTTCTAGGCGTTACCTGCCCAAGTGGTTATACTTTCTTCCAAGGCGCTTGTTATATAGTCACCGCTACTGCCGATTTTTTCGCTGCAGCTCGTAGTTTTTGTATGTCCATTGGCGGAGATCTGCCTTCTATCCATGACAGTGCCACCAATAATTTCCTTCAAGTAAAATATATAATTTTTTATATATTCTTATTATTTAGGTCAATTTGTACCTCAAGCTGGCGTCGTTGGATATTGGATCGGACTTACATGCGATGAAACGCTGGGCCCTGCAAACGCCGTCTGTACTTGGCTTGATGGAACTCCTTTTGATTTTCAAGACTTTACCAATGGAGCACCGGATGGAGCAGTTGCAGGTGCTCCTTGCGCGGGCAATATTTGTTTAGCATCCATATGGAGTGTTCTACCTGATTTTGGAACTTGGGACGATAATGAAGATTTTATGCCTTATGGAATCGCTTGTCAAGCGCCATGTATAAAGACAGGGTGATTGCTGAGTCGATTGGCAAAATTTTTTAAAATTTTGACCATTGTCTGCACCTTTATGGCATTTTAGTGCGGCAAAGTGTAGGAGGGAGGAGGCATCCCAAATTTCCCCCAAAAAATTCGAAAAAAATTGAAAAAATTCGAAGAAATTGAAAAAAAATTTTATACATTGTGATTACGTAATCATTGACCTGATCCCCCCTCCCTCCAGTAATCAATCGTACTCATTCGGTTACCCCCCTCCCCCTACTTGATTACGTAATATCTGGATGACCCCTTATATGTTAAAAAATAAATTATTGTTTATAAAGGATTGAAATCAACGAACACTCAGATAAGATGTTCTCTTTTTACCTAAGAGCAATTTTTATAATAACAAATAAATGGAAACAAAAATATGTATACATATATACACAAACTTGTTTACTTGCGAAAAATTGAATACATAAACATTGATCAAAATACATGATTTTACAGAGTGATTCAAAAATGGAATTTTTGTGAATTTTTCCATGAATTTGGAAACCAAAATTTAAAAAAAAATTGATCACTTTGGTGCAATTTTATGCATGGAATCGATTGCGCGCATGCCCAAAACTTGAAAATCTTTCCTTGATTTGCAATTGATGATTTACAGAGTAGCTAAAAGACCTTGTTACCCTTTTCATGGCTAGTTTTATATAAAGTGTCGGCTACGTGGCGAAGTGTATAAAGAAGCAGACCGTCCGATCTAGCAAGTTAAGCAACGTTGGGGCCCACAGGTTTGATTCCCAAAAGGGTAAAACTTTTGCTTTTCGAAAATTTTTTTTCAAAAAAAGGAAAAAATTTTTTTAATTTTCGAAAAGCAAAAGTTTTACTCTCATGGGAATCGAACCGGCGAGCCCAAAGTTGCTTACTTGCCAGATCGGGCGGTCGACTTCTTTATACAATTCGCCATGTAACCAACACTATATAAAGCTAGCCATGAAAAGGGTAATGCTTTTATGACTTTTCGAGCAATTTTTAAAAAATTTTTTCCAAAATGACCCTGTAGGGATGGGGGGGGGGAGTTTCTATGCAAGAAATCGTTTACGCTCATTAAAAAATCGTGAAAACGCTTCCCTGACCATGAAATCGCAGAAAATTTTAAAAAAACGAAAATTTCTAGTTTTTTCTGCGATTTCATGATCAGGAAAATGTTTTCACGATGCGCACAAACTCTCGTATAAAAACCCCTATAAGTTTATTTTGGAAAAAATTTGTGGTTTGCTCTAAAATTAAATTTTTAAATGTGCTCTAAAATGGTAAAATTCAGATTTTTTAATACACCCTGTATTTATACTTTGGTCGCTTGTAGCCATTTTCCCATGCCTTCTTTGTCATCGCGTTGTAATAAACTATTGTTAATGAAAAATGAATCTCCAACTTAAATTTCACTTCCGCGTATGTTTTTAAAACATCCCATAATTTTGTTATTTGATTCAATGAGATTTTATCTCAATACGAGAAAATGATGAATTGTGTATAATAGCGTCTAATTTTTATCTATTAGGTATGTCAATAAGTCGCGGCTGCCTAATTTGAACTTTTTGTAAACATTCAAATTTCATCCGCGATTGGTCATTTTGTAAAATTTAAATAAACCCACTATTCTTTACTCTTGCACCAAAGCTTGATAAACTGCTAGTATTCAATTCGCGATCGGTCTTGTTCGGAAATTCTTGAGGCGAAATGTCAGAAATAATACTTTTGCCAACAAATCTTAAAATTGAAATAAACTTTTAGGCCCTCTTAGCGCAAGAAATAGAAGTGCGGGTTCAGCGATCCAAACGAGTAACATAAGTAATCATAGGTAGGCAAGTGTGGGAGTCTCCTCCTGACTGACGCATGCATAGACCCAAAATTGAGTGAGGAGCACCACATGGACCCAAAATTAAGAGGGGCGGTGATCCACCGCATGGACACCGCCGAATATGAGGTGGTCCATAAAAATTGGGTGTTGGCTAAAAAAAAGGTCCTTTTTTAAATCTTAGACGAATTTAATGAGGTGTTGGGGGGGGGGGACCACCGCATCGGGGGTCCCCTNGGGGGGGGGGGGGGGGGACCACCGCATCGGGGCATACGCATACCAAAAAAATTCCATCGACCACGCAGGGATGCTATCTGCTCGATATATTCTCATAGTTATATTAGTCATAAGTGTATATACCTATGGGTATTGCAGCTCGGATCACCTCTCGGAGCAGCCCTCTGAGTTGGAGATTCCGAGGGCGCCGAAGGCATTCGGTACCATATATTATAAATTATTACAATTTATAGAAAAATCTACATTATATATTTTTAAACCAATGGCTGGGCAAATACAAACTAAAAATATTAAAGTAATTTTATAACTTTAAGTAGGCACTTTTTATGTTTTATATTAGGTCGATCAATAAATAAGGGCGTTTATTCACTTAACAACCTACGACATTTCACAACCCATGACACTTGGCAACTACGACACTTCCCAATCCACAAACTTTACAACTCACTACAACCACAAAATTTATATTCATAGCGAATTTACCTGTAAAATTTTTGTGGTTATAGTGGGTTGTAAAAGTGTCAGGAAGTGTCGGGGTTGCCAAGTTTCATGAGTTGTGAAGTGTGGTAGGTTGTCAAGTGTAGGCACACCATAAATAAAGTGCTTTGGAGCGTTGCGTTGAATCTCTATGAAAATGACTCCTTCGGGGTTTTCTATACGGGGAATCGATTGTGCACATTGCCGAAGAGTGAAATGTTCTGTGTATTGAAACGAAAACTTGAATTTGAATTTCTGAAGGATTTTTTGAAAAATTCCACCGCCAATCGATAGAGCGCATCGAAAAAATGTAGTTTCCCAATTTTAGTGAAAATCACATTTTTCGTTTTTGAAGAAATTTATTTCAAAGTTTGTTAAAAATGACCGAAATTTGCATATTTTGCTGTAAATTTACTAAACTTTGAACTAAATTTCCTCGAAAACGAAGAAAATGATTTTCATGAAAATTAGGGAACTACCGTTTTTGATGCGAGCTATCGAGGCGGTAGAATTTTTCAAAAAATCCTACAGGAATGCAAATTCATGTTTTCGTTTCAATACACAGGCCATTTTACGCTTCAGCAATATGCATAAGCGATTCCCCGCATAGAAACCTCCCGGAGGAGTCATTTCCGTAAAGATTCGACGCAACGCTAAAAAGCACCTTATTTATTGATCTACCCCAATACATCAAGTTGATTGAGAGAATAGTGTATATTATGTTACAAGCAAATCTGTTTTTTCAGATCCGCCCAGACAAATCTGTTTTTTAAATATTGTATAAAAAAATTAAAATATTACAAAAAATAGTTCTAGATTTTTCTGGCAAATTTGTTGACAACGGATTTTCATAGGCGGATCTATTGGGAAAAAATCTAGAAATATTTGTTTAATAAATTTATCCATGTACCCCATGGATCCCTAGTCATGCCTATAAAATAAAGTTTTTTAGGTTGGTATTATAGGTGGAACGGGTCTAGAAAACTCTAATTTATTAGACAGTAATTATACTGAACATGATATTGATACACCTTATGGCAAACCCTCTGCTCCACTTATTGAAGGAATCTTAAATGGAGTTCCTTGTGTTTTACTCGTCAGACATGGAAAGAAACATGATATTTCTCCAACCAATGTCAATTATCGTGCTAATTTATGGGCTATGAAGAAATTAGGTGTATAAAGATTTTTTATTTAAATAAATAAGTAATTTCAGGAGTAAATGTGATCTTGGCAACAAATGCTTCTGGCTCATTGAATGAAGAAATCAGGCCTGGTAGCTTTGTTTTCTTTGACGATTATATTGATCGGTTAGTTACATCTTTAAAGGACTATTTGAGTTGAAAAATGCTATATTTACTTTTCTAAATGCTTTGATAAATCGTTTCAATCAGGGGTGCTAAATGGCCGCGATTTCTTACGGTCCTGCCAAGCCGCAAAGATTTGCGGTCTGGCCCATTTTTTTAGGGCCGTAAAAAAACGCGGCCCCGACTCAGCCTATGGACCGTGCCTAACCCAGAGCCCGACAAAATGGATGCTAGCATCTGCACCCATGGATGCTGATGGGTGCTGGACGTTAGCATAGCACTCAGCACCTACATTTTTTTATTTTTAGGTCAAAATAGGTCGCGCGAAAATTCAATTTTTTCAAAAACTCATTTTTTGAAAAATTAAAATTTTGCGCGACCTATTTTGGGCACTAGGAACAGGGTTACGGTCCTTCGGTTACGGACATTCAGGTTACGGTTCCAGGTTACGGTCGTCTGGTTACGGTTCCCAGGTTACGGCTCCCTGGTTACGGTTCCCAGGTTACGGTTCCCTAGTTACGGTCTCCAGGTTACGGTTCCCTGGTTACGGTCGTCTGGTTACGGTTCACCGGTTACGGTCCTCTGGTTACGGTACTCTGTTATGGTCCCCATGTTACGGTTCCCTGGTTACGGTTCTTTGGTTATGGTCGTCAGGTTACGGCGTGTTACATTCAAGAGAAAAGTAACCAGAAAAACGTAACCTGGAGACCGTAACAGAGAACCGTAACCTGAGAACCGTAACCGGGGAACCGTAACCAGGGAACCGTAACCAGACGACCGTAACCATAAACCGTAACCTGGCGACCGTAACCTGACGACCGTAACCAGGGAATCGTAACCTGGGAACCGTAACCAGACGACCGTAACCGAAGGACCGTAACTCTGTTCCTAGTGCCCTATTTTGACCTAAAAATAAATAAATATGGGTACTGAGTGCTAGCATCTAGCACCCATCAATGGGTGCTTTTGGATGGTGGGTGCTTTTGGGTGCTAGCACCTTTTGGGCCCTGGGGTGGAAATGATCTATATCATTTGGGACACCCTGTAATTTCAGTTAATTTCATATCATCCATTTTTTAATTAATAAACTATTAATATAGGACAAATAAACGCCAAACAACTTTTTATGATGGATTTGTTGGCCATCCACACGGTGTCTGCCATATTCCAATGTATCCAGCATTTAGTGAATCTTTACGAAAGGTACAGGATGGCGAAAAACCCGGAATCTTGCGATTTTTCGAGCAAATTTTTACAGACAAAAAATTACAAATTTTTACCAAAAATAGCAAATTTCCGATTTTTAGCTACATTTTAATTTATATCCTAATGTTTGAAAATGCTTTTTGCATTTAAGATTCTCGCAGAATCCGCTCAAGACCTTGGATTTGAATATCATAAAAAAGGCATTATTATTTGTATTGAAGGACCGCATTATTCTTCGAGGGCTGAAAGTAATGCATATCAATTGCTAAATGCAAGCATAATTAATATGACAATATGTCCAGAAGTAATCTATTTAAATTAATTAATACGGCTGAGCGTTTTGCGGGGGTTTTGAAACCCCGCAGCTGAGATCTCGTTACCTCTCAATAAAAAGTCGCGGGGTTTCATCAAATCCCGCAGGCTTTGATAATAAAAACCTGCGGAATTTGATGAAACCCCGCAACTTTTTATTGCGAAGTAACGAGATCTCAGCTGCGGGGTTTCAAAAACCCCGCAAAACGTTCAGCCCTATTAATTAATATCAAAAGGCATAACTTTTTTTGAGGTTATGTTAGCAAAAGAATTGGGCATGCTTTATGCTGGAGTCGCTTTAGTAACTGATTACGATTGCTGGAAAGATAATGATAAACATGTAGGGTATTAATTTACACCACATTTCGATTTTTAGAAGAAAAAAAACAATTTTCCAAATTCATGTAAAATCACAAAAAATTGTTCTTTTTTGAATCACCTTGTATAATTATTAGGTTTCTGTTGATCTCGTTGCACAAACCATGGTCGTAAATTCCGAAAAGAGCATTAAACTTTTTGTGCGTGCTATTGAGAAGATAAAGGAATCATCAGCATTGTTATTGGATGATATTCGCGCAGCAAAGGTAAAAATAATCATCAATTAATGCTAATTGTATACAGGGCCAAAAACTGCATTCTTTTTTACAATGATTTTTTGGGAACCATCGTTTTTCATCATGCTCTTTCAGAATCTATAAGAATTTTTCAAAAATTCAATTGTTGAAACCAAAAAATACTAGAGTAGAAATCGAAGAAGAAAGCTCAAAAAATGTAATTTTCAGTATTTTTGGGCTAAAAAATTGCTAATATTTTTTAATAATTTTTTTCTAAATAAATTCTATGACAGTGGCTATCGAATGAGCCATCGGACTGGATTTAAACTCGATTTTTGGCAAATTTTTTAAATATGTGAATAGTCATTGATCACCCTGTAAATAAAGAGACGATTTCTCTTGATGAATCGTCGAATCATCATTAGTAGTACCTGGAGGTATACGGAGATCTCTCGGAACCGCCGCTCGGAGTCATCGTTCGGCCACCGATTCATCTCTCTCTCCTTCAAGCGCGTTAGCGCTCGGTCCCCCGATACTTAAGTAAAAATACGTCAATTTACCTGAGAAAATGCCATTTTCCTGCAAGTATAAAATTGTAAAAAATGCAGTTTTTTAGCCCACCCTCTTTTAGCCCATATTTTTTAGATTGTGGCAAGAAATTCTGTCATGATTGATCCTAAAGAAGTATTGGAGCATTTATTATAAATTACTATTAAAATTTTTATGTTGCATAATTTAAATACCCAATAAAGTTTACGCCAGGGGTCGCAAGTCGAAAAATAAAAATAAGGATATTTTAACAAAAAATTTTTAAAAAAAAGATTTCACTTCCTAAAATAAGGATTTTTTAAATTTCGACGAGTCGAATTTTTTCATACGAAAAACCTCATTTTTAGGCAAAAACAGCACACAGGCGAAAAATTTATTCGAAAAAATAGTCGTTTTAAGCAGAAAATTGCAATTTTGTTGAAAAAAGCTAAATAAAAAATCATTTTCCGACCCAAAAAATAATCCATGGGGTCCCCCCTTATGTTTTAGGCGCACACAGCATCTTGTTGTCAAAAAAAGTATTTGTGGGGGTTTGCAAAATTTTTTGGTTTTGTTTCCTACATATCAGGCGTGCTTAGACTGAGGTTTGTGCAAAAAATTAGAGTGGACTTCCGGATAGTTTAGGAGATAGAGCCTTTTTTGTGAAATTTGAAAGTTCAAAAATCGGTTTCTCGAGTATAAAAATGCCTTCATGAGGTTGCCGACCGTCGTTTTTGGCACTTTTGTGTTCAAATCGGGATAGAGGAATCGATTGGCGTCGGTTTTATCCAAATCGGAGTCGATCCTGAAAAATCGATTTTTTGACTCCCCCCCCCCCCCCCCTCCTCACAGGGTGCACAGCTCCACAGGGGTGATGTTTCAAAATTTTTTTCTCTCGATTTCGTGATCAGGGGCCAATATCCTATCGATTTTATTTGGGACAAAAAAATTCTCTGACCCATGACCCTTGGACCAATGGGTGATTCTTACGGAGACTGTAAGAATCACCCATTGGTCTTAAGTCCAATCCTGTTACGACTTAGGTTTTTGGAACGAGCTCCGTGAGAGAAGAAAAACGACGCCAAAATCATGGGGGTACCCCCTCTGGAAAAAATTCAATTTTTATTTTTGCCTTTTCAACTTAGGTATTTGGTCAGATATAAAAATTTGTTGCCTTCATGGCGCAGTTTGTAAATCGTTAGTTTTGCAGTCAGAAAGGCGCAGGTTCGATTCCCGTCACGACGAAATATTTTTGCTCCTTCAATAAATGTTCTTTTTTTGAAAAAAAAACAAAAAATTGGATAGAAATTGAAAAAAATCCGAAATTTAAAAAAAATTCGAAAAAGTTGAAAAAATATATACATCATTCCTAGAGCACCAAAGGTGCTCGGTCCCCAGGTTCTATAGATAATGAAATAGAATTTGACTTTTTTCCGGAAAATTGTTGGTTTTCTCAATAAAAATAAAGAAAATTTTTTAGCATAAAAATATGTAAAGAAAAATTGTTTTATTTCAAAGAAATTTTATTAAATTAAATTTTTTTAAACATTAATCATAAAATTTTTTCAAGTTTACGAAACCTCCACTCTCAAGGCAAATGCAAAACGAAACCCCAGGGTGGTCCCATAACCACCCTGAATACCACATTCTCATGTATGACGCTTATGTGTGATCAGGGCTGAATAAAACAAGAAAGCGGATCTTAATTTTTCTATTTACGTAATATTTTTTATTTACTTATATTCGAAGGTTAAATAATGAGCAGTTTAGAAAAATCTGCGATAAAAATTTTCCTGTCGATTGTGTTATAGAGAGTGTTTTTAAAGTGACGAATATGAAATTAAACAGCTGTAATTTTATCTACGTAATACATATATGAATAACAAGATAAGTGTATCTAAGAATTTAAATGAAAAATTATAAGATATTTGATCGAAAGAAGGAAGAAAGAAGTAAATAGTTTTTTTAAATGTTTTTCTTTAATCTAAACTTGTAAACTTTTGTTTGCTTAAAGATTCATTAGTTACCTACGTACATGTAGTGTTCATCAATGTATAATCATAGAGAAATTTACTATAAAAGCAGTTGAGAGACGATTTTTCAACTTAGAAGGCTTGTTTGAAATTGTTTGAACGCTATGAGAAAGATAGTAATATTGTTAATATGCAGTGCAATTTCTTTTGGACATACTATGTATATTTTAAGAGCACCAAAAGAATTGATTTCAGCAAAATATGAAAATACTAGAATTAAAGTGAGTTGTAAAAATTTTATAAATAAGCTGAAATAGGCGTCTACGGCCCACGGGCTCGTCCTTCAGCCTCGCTTCTGAGCGCCGTAGTTTTCAGGATATCCCGGAATACCACTATCTCAGAGTACCCCCGGATATCCACCATGGCTGCGTCAGAACAGGTCTAACGTAACAGAACTGGAACAGCCGGGTATGGAATTGGAACTTTGCGGAACCGAAATAAAGTTTCGAATTTTTATGATTTTTTCGCGAATTTTTTAACATTAAATTTTTTGGAAAATACCATTTTTAAGTTAAAAAAGCTCCGAAACTGGCTGTCACGAACACAAAAAAATATAAAGATAATTAAAGATCTTATTGGTCTTAAATAATAAACAATATCAGGGGCAAAAATTCGGGGACACTTTGTTTAAAAAGTATTACTATAATTGCCTGAATGCAAGTTTTTTAAGTATTGAAACGAATAGATTTGAAATCGAGTTTTTCAACACTCGGATGCGTTCAGAAGCACTCGGAAGCGAGACCGAAGGCCAAGCAGAGCGCCAACGGCGCTCAGTCTCCAAGTTCTAAAAAAATTAAAATAAAACAAATTAATTCAAAATTTTTAGATCCCATCAAACACACATCGTTCTCTTCTCAAATCTGGAACTGATGAAGAACTAGAAAAACTCATAACGTACCTAAAAAAGGATTATCCGAATATAACTTTGAAACGGTTCAATCCTATTTGCTTCTTTAGTGCACTACCGTGTTTTCCGAAGAAAGGGTATTTTTATGTTTCGCGTCAACGAAAAGAGTATGATTAGAATTATACATTTATTACACGTTATGTTTATAAAGGAACCTGTATATATAAAAACCTGTAAAAGAAAATAAAATTTATTTTGAATCTAATGTATAAATTTATCAGGGATAGAGATGTGCTGCAGGAAAAGGGACTTTTCTATAGATGCCAAAAATCCTAGTGTGACGAAAATGGGTTAATCTCGATTTTTGGCGAATTTTCAAAATTTTTGGGAATAAATTTTGAAACGTCTATAGTTTAGTTGACATATTATTAATTGCTTATGAGCAAGTCAACAAATGACAAGGAAATAGAAAGTAGTTTGAAATTTCTTATTGGCTTCACATGAAAAACAACTTTAATCTAAGTATTTCTTTGAATGAATACGTCAGAAATTATACAGGGTATTTAAAAAATAGAAAGATTGAATACTCGATGTTAAAAAAATATGTAAAAAGTCTATATTTTGAATATCAAATATAATTACAGAAATCTCTATTTTGCAAACACCCTGTAGTTTTATGTATATTCTATAGATTTATGTATACAGATTGTTCAATAAAAACGGATTTTGCGTTTTTCAAGCAAATTTTTGTCACAAACAAATTTTTAATTTTGTCTAAAATCATCCTATATACGGCTTTTCTATGCGAGAATCGATTGCGCGCATTAAAAATGATTAAAAACGCTTCTTTGACTCTGAATCAGTTCAGAAACCCCAAAATATAAAAATTCCTGGTTTTATTGCTTGATTCAGGGTAAGGAAAGCATTTTTAAGATTTTTCAACTTGCGCAGTCGAGAGAAATTGTACTACTTCAGATTAGTTGCCCCAAGTGACAGGGTACTGGAATCGGAAAAAATTGTTTAAATTTTTTTCAAAAAAGACCCTATAGGGGTATTTTTATAGGGAAATCGATTACATGCATTCCCGAAGCTTGAAAATGCTTCCTTCACCATGAACTAAGGAAATTTAGGGAGAAATCCCCTTAAACGCTTGAAAAAATTTCTCTTTATTTCCCTAGTTCATGGTGAAGGAAGCATTTTCAAGCTTCGGGAGTGCGTGCAATCGATTCCCCGCATAAAAATACCCCTATAGGGTCTTTTTTAGGAAAAATTTAATCAATTTTTTCCGGTTCCAGTACCCTGTTACTTGAGTCAGCTAATCTGAAGTAGTACAGATTTCTCGCAAAAAATTTTTTGGCGAAATTTTACTCGAAAAATCGCTACAATCGGGGGGGGGGGGTTTATTGGACGCTCTGTAGTATTTATTTCCTCT
>OZJO01014757.1:0-22134 GCA_900406225.1 Acrobeloides nanus | reverse complement strand
GGGCAACGTTGAAGAAGCTTTTCCAATTGGCTCAATTCCACAATGACGAATCTTGGCTTATTCTCTTCAATTTTATCTTCATCTTGTACTTCTATTTCTGGTTCTGACATGATAAAAAGCTAAAAAACAACAAAACGTAAATCTATAAAATGAACAAAATCATAAGGGGGGACCATTATGTATTTTATGGCCCGGCTCGAGCTGCGCGCGGGCCCATTTTTTGCTTGCGCGCGGCGCGCGACCCCACCCAATTTGGGTGGGGTTTGGGGGAGGTTTGTGCACGTGTGGTTATAAGTTTTAACCCCAACAAAATCATTTTTCCATTTTTTGACACCAGGAAAAAATTTTCAGAATTTTTCGATGCGCGCAATCGATTCCTCGCATAAAATTACCCCTAAAAATGATTTTGTTGGGGTTAAAACTTATAATCCCTAATTTTGACGCAATTTTTTCCATTTTTTTTGACCCCCGGAAAAATTTTTCAAAATTTTTCGATGCGCGCAATCGATTTCTCACATAAAATTACCCCTAAAGGGTTACTTGTTAAAAAAGTTTTAAAAAATTTTCTACCCAGCCGTAGGTTGGACCCCCCCCCTTTAAGCCTTTAGATGATATTTTTCCATAAAATTACTTCAAAAAAGTATCAGTTTTTGGAATCCTGTTGATTGCGTTTCCCCGGGGGGAAGAGCTCCAAAATATTTAAGGATCATAAAATTTTAAAAATAGTGAAAAAAACTTGTCTTTGATGGGCAAATTTAGTCTCTCCAAAACAACTGGTCATGTGATGTAGTGGCTAGCACTGCAGTTTTCGAGCATGACAATTCAAGGTTCGAGTCCCACCTTGGATATTTTTTTTGCACTTTATTTTTTTAAATTTTTAATCCACAAAATACAGTCTTCCTGAAGTTGTTGGCAAAAAATAATGAATATGTCCAACTTATATTTTTATTCTGAATCATTCTACGTCGAAATTTTAAAAATCCCTGACAGTTGATTAATACTAGAAAGCCCGATTGTGACGCAAGGTTATTTTGAAAGTTTTTTGTCAGTAGAATACATCTATAAAAAAATTTAAAATTTTTTTTCTTTTTTTGTATAAGTTGGTGCCATCAAACATAGGTACTCTACAGGTTGTTTTTTGATTGCTCCCATGTTTCAAAAATTCGCCAAAAATCGAGTTTAAATCCGTTTCCATCGCTCGATAGCCCAATCGAATGCCCTAATCACCGAATTTTTTAGAAAACAAAATTATTGAAAAAAATTTATTTTAGATTTTTTAGCCCAAAAATAGGAAAATCACGGTTTTTTTAATTGTTCTCACATTTCAAAAATTCGTCAAAAATTTTTGGGCCAAATTTTCAAAAAATTTTTTCAAATGACCTTATAGTGATTTTTCTATATGAAGCCCAAAAATCATAAAATGTCTACTTTTTTTACTCACTCTGTAATTTTGGAACAGTCAGCCATGAAACTTACTCAGTAGCAAAAAGTTTTTTGCATAAAATACAATGCTTGGATACAAAATGATTGATTATTGCCAAACAGCTAAACTAGTCCTCCCGTGTCTCACAAAATAAGTCAACAAAATCCTCTAGCCCATTCACAGTAATAACATCTGTCATCGCAATTGATTCAGTACAACTTATCCTACAGATACTACTATCTTTTTTTAAGATATTCAGTGATTTTTTTGTGTTTTTGTTCTTCAGCTAAATTAAGTGGGGTCTTGCCATCAATGTTTGTAGCATTAACATCAGCGCCATGTTCCACCAACCATTGGACGACACCCAATTTATCCCTTTGAGCTGCATAGTGCAACACCGTCCAGCCATCCTTGTTTGTAGCTTCAACATTAGCTTTTCCATGTTCCACCAACCATGGACGACATCCAATTTATTCCCTTGAGCTGCATAGTGCAGCACCGTCATACCATCCTTGTTTGTAGCCTCAACATTAGCTCTTCCATGTTCCACTAACCATTGGAAGACATCCAATTTATTCCCTTGAGCTGCATAGTGCAGCACCGTCATGCCATGCTTGTCTGTAGCCTCAACATTAGCTTTTCCATGTTCCACCAACCATTGGACGAGATCCAATTTATTCCATTCAACTGCATAGTGCAGCACGGTCATGCCATGCTTGTTTGTAGCCTCAACATTAGCTTTTCCATGTTCCACCAGCCATTGGACGACATCCAATTTATTTCTTTGAGCTGCAAAATGCAGCACCGTCATGCCATCCTTGTCTGTAGCCTTAACATTAGCTTTTCCATATCCCCCCCCCCCTTTGGCCAGCTGTGCTACCCCTCCCTCCAAGCGTTACCCCGGAGTCCCAATTGGAACCTCCGTACACACGTATGATTCTTGTCACCGAGGAAGGAAATATGCGAATTTTGAGCACGTTTTTTTGACAAAAGGGACAAATTTGTCACCATTGTCACCATTGTATAAATCCATGCCTCCTTGAGGCATGGATTCATAGTGACAATGGTGACAAATTTGTTGCATTCAGTTCACTCTTTTATTTTTAAACAAATCAGAAGTAACACTTAACAATTAAACAGATATTATGAAGTACACCTTCTATATAATTATTAAAGTCGTTCGTGTCTTCAATTATGCATCCTCGAGATCGAATGTCTTCTTTTAACGATACCAACTGCTTAATCGCATCAGGGATGTGGTCCGATATTTTCCATTCCTTCAAAGCATTTCAGGCGATCATCATGCGTTCATTTTCATCGATTCATTGAGCAAGTTCACACATTGCTCCGACTTGTATTGCATTGACAATGGTATCGACACATTGAGGTTTCAAATGGGAGAAATCTGCGAGCTTCATTTTGTAGTTACATTAAAGTAAATGCAAATTATTTTTAATTATTATTAAATGCTAACCTTCATCATTCGGTGGCACAGAAAAATCAAATATAACTGGCTTCAAATTCTGATAACCACAATTTCTAGCATGTACATCGGCGAAACGAAGAATCGAACTAGCCAAATGCATTTCCATAATTATATTTATAATATTCGATGATGAAGGAGTCGCATTTTAAAATATAAAAATAAAACTTAAAGATGCTTAAATATTATCCTACTTCCATGTGTTCCATATTCGGAATAGACTCCGTTGCAATATACAGAGTCATTTTGCTCATACCGGAGGCGTGGTATAAAAATGGCATTCTGGTCCAAGTCCGATTTTTTCCAGCAATATGTAGTAGAACACCTCACGAAGATCTAAAAGATATCTTTTAAGGGTATGATACGGTTTTAGCTCGTCAGTGAAAAATAGTTGGACGTCAAGAGCAAAGTTACTCAGCATCACCTCCGGAATACTGCTGCCTTTTTGTTTTTCGGCGCTGAGCTTACCGTACTGGTATCCAGACACTTGAAGTTTACCTTCACTACTAAAGGAAAAACAGAGGGAAAATTCAAGAAATTTTGAATGTTAGCAAGCCTTTTTATTTTTTCTTGAGTTTTCCATGTTATTTTGTTTTCATCGTCATGTCAGGCCTGAATTACGTTGAGATCATTAATTCTGCCACAACAATGAACAAGATCGCATCAGACGGGTATATCGTCCCATTCTATCAAGGCTATATTACGGAAACAACCGAACTCCATGTGAAGGGCATCAGCGCCAGAAACCAAGATAACTTTACAAATAAATTTTTATATGCTGAGTAACTTTGCTTTTGGCATCCAACTATTTTTCATAACGGGCTAAAACCGTATTATTCCTTTTAAGTAAATGAGTTTACTTAAATCATTAAATCAAAATCTTATTATTAACCCGGAACAGAAGTACTGAAAGCTTGAAGATTTTGTTGGGCACATATGATGTGTTTTAACAAAATATGTTTCGTTAATTCCATCATGCGATACCAGAGCAATCATCCAGTGTGGATTCCACGGACTTTGTTTCGGAAGCTGACAAGAAACGTCAAGGAATCTTTAAGAATCTCTTTTGCCTTGAGCATATTGTAGAAGTAAGTTCTGGTAGCTGCTTCCATTGTTGTTCTGTCACCTCCAAAGTATTCTTTCATATTTTCATGGATATTTAGCATCTTTTCACCTAATTGAGAGTAACAAAAGAAGAATTTCGTGTTTTTGAGAAGATCTATTATGTCGAGTACGGTTTGAGCTTCATCCAGTTGGTCATTTCCACTAATTTTCTCAATACGACCTGCACGTAGAACAGCGTTAGACCACTTATCAACGAAGGAATGCTTCTAAAACATGAATTTTTATTAATCAATTTCTACTTGAATCTAGTAAAAACGTAAAGCAAGCATAACCTATTATAGCTTGGATTATTTTTAGCAACTCTAGCAAAAAATGAAACCTACCACAAATAATTCTTCGCCTTCTTTAATAGATTGTAAAGGATTTTTAGAAGCAGGAATCAATTTCCCACGCCATGTAATATATTGATATTGTGGTGGAATCGTCGTCATAGTTCCTATCAGCTTCTCCAATTCATTAAAAGATATCTGAAAATTGATAATAAATTAGTCAACTATAATAAATTATTGAATAAAAACCTGCGGATCCAAGTTAACTATTCTTAACCAATCGCTTTCTCCTCCAACAAGACGAATAGTGATGATCATACTAAAATTTTACAAAAACTTTTATTAAAAAATAATTGTGTTCCCCATAGTCGAAAACCCCCGAGTACAAAAATTAGCGTGTTTTGATAAGAAGAATAACTAGAAATAATTTTTTAATTCTTCTTACAAGGATTGCTCAATATGTGCAACACCCCTATGGGCAAACCACGAATACAGCGTGAAACTACATGGAAAACTAGGAATTTTAAAAAGAAAATTGGAGGCTGATGGGAAGAAAAATTTTTTTCTACGGGCCTCACAAGGTTTTAACCCTTATTTGTTCGCTTTAAGGACATATCTCGGTCATTTTAAATCCGTTTGGGCTAACTTTTTTTCTGTTTAAATCTTGAGAACACGGCGAACAACTTTGTAGTGCATCACTTTTTGTGAAAAAATTTATATGTTGAGAAAAATCCTTATGCAAATATTGTTTCCTTTGAATGCGATATAAATGTAGTTTGTAGTGCATCATAATCGTTTCGAAATATCAAGTTTCGAAACATCAACTGACTGTTTTAAGCATTGAAAGTGCGATTTTGGTTTTTTTCCTCTTTGGGATTAACCCGAAAAAGGTCTGTTTTTTGTTCTGCAGTTTTAGCCATATTTTTGTGTTATGTCCATAAAATAGGGTGCTCTAACGATAGTATTCATCCGCTTATTTTTATGAAATCTTTCAAATGCAAATTTTGTGATCTCCTTTCAATCGAGGCCGAGCAAAGATATGAATCTTGTTAGCACACAGGATTAATCCCAAAGAGGAAAAAGATTTTTTATCCCCTCTAAAAAACGCATTTTGAGCTCTAGCTCGAAATTTTTCACTACGGGAGCTCCGAATTGCACATAACAATAAACTAGAATTCCTGGCCTATATCCCTGACAAGTCACTTTTCAGGAGCCGAAGTGCAAAAAATACTTTCATAGCATTTTTTGCAGGAGGTCACAAATTGAAAATTCTTTAGATTAGCGAAATTTGCCATAATTTATATATATTCGGAAAAAATTTTCAATTTTTCAAAAATCGTCATTTTTTTAAAGCATTTTCATCTTAACAAGCATTTTTGCGAATAAAAGAGCTAAAAATTTATTACGCTTGAGCAAAAAATGCTCTTTTAATTTTTGGGATGGCAACATTTTTTGGTCGCCAAGCTACTAAAATTGTGCTGGTCAAATGACATATTTGACGTCATTTGTCAAATATACAGTCAAACCTCCGTTTTATGACACTGGCGGGGACATAACGACCACGCAGTGATGCCGGCGGGAAAATTTGGTATATAAAGAAATCGACTTGCTATATATACCAAATTTTCCCGCCGNTAACGACCACGCAGGGATGCCAGCGGGAAAATTTGGTATATAAAGAAATCGACTTGCTATATATACCAAATTTTCCCGCCGGCATCCCTGCGTGGTCGCTGTCATTAAACGGAGGTTTGACTATAATGGTCAAAAGTTGAATCTTACAGATAGAATGTCTTGAATCGCTTTTACTTTTAAAAAATATTTTTTGATTTTTTAGTAATTAAAACTGCAAAAATGACTGGCATATTTGGGAAAGCTTTGATTTTTGGAAGAACTTTTGCCCACTGTTCATTTAAGCCAAGCACTTATCTTCAATTAATGGCGGCTAGAAATTTTGTTATTGGACCAAAGACAGGTTCTATTAGCTATTTTGGACAGTCTTTTTTGCGATTCTCTTCTGATTTAAGGTGAGATTAAGAAATTTTTTAAACTAGTCCGGCGGGGGTTCGATGTATAGGGTGTTTCAATGATTCCCTAAGATTTAAACCGAGGAAAGATAGGTAGAGGCAACTTGATTACTTTTTTATACAATTTAATACATTAGATTTTTAGAACAACGATTGATTGGGCCACCGAATATCTCAATAAAGACAGAGACTTGATGAAGCTAGTCGAAGACTTGAGCAAGAAAGACAAAGACTTGATATCTGCTTTGAACGACAACAAAAATCTATCGGTGCAGAACAATAACATGGAACACCAACTGGTAACTTTAATTTAAATATCTAGATGATTATGTTAAAGTGATTATTAAAAAATTCGACTTAAAAATCAGACACTTTAATAATCTTCAAATTTAATTTAAAAAATATTATTGAACATTACCGTTTAATAATAAGATAACAGTATTATTAATAGAGTTATTTTGATAGAACTTAAATGACATTTTATTTTTATATTCGAGTGAGTCACTATAGAGAAAACTATATATATATTATATAATTATTTCTAGAATTTTCTTAATCTTATATTGCTATCTTTCAGAAACAAGCCAATGATGAACTTTTGGATTTGAAGTCTATGTTATCGGCTCGCGGTGTAATCGAACATTTTGAACGAAAGGTCAATAATAATCTTCCTACCCTCATCCGAAATGACAGATCTCGTGCTAATCGATTTGAGTATATTTACAAGAAGAATGAGACATTTCGCGTCAAAATTCATAAAGAATTCAGTAATATTAGTGCTCAAGGTGTGGGTGAACTTGCCGAGGAGGTCTTCAACAATTCTTCGGCTGACATTCATAGCTCGAACAGGCAAGGTGGAGTATGCATCCGTCGCAGAGATTATTCAAAAAATCAGAGAAAATTTTTAAGTGCTGTATGTGAATCTATTCCATGTACTATGACTGTTGAATAAATAAATATTTGAAATCAATTTCATATTTAATTTACTTGTCAATTATATATTATTTTTAAGTAACTTTGCATATTTTAATCTCAAAGTAGAGGGAAAATGTGGTTGGGGAAAGGCTGATTTTCTATATATTTAAAGGCTGATTTTCTATATACCACAATCTTGATATATGAGGAAATTTTTGGTAATATTTTCGTCTTATGCTGATCTCAAAATTGGCTATTTTTGAACCTACAGTGTTTTAGGGTATTATACACAATTTTCCATCAAAACATTTAAAATTCGATTTTTCTATCTCTCCCGCTCTCTCAGTACGAACGATTCAACGACTGTTTGGCATTAAACAGTATACATAACTTTTCGCTTTCATTAAAGGTAAAAGAATCGCATCCTTCTGCCTAAAGAATACTAAAAACACATCTTAATATATATGTTACCGTTTTATCTGAAAATCAGTTTTATCTGATAAAACTAGTTTTATCTGAAAGGCTTAGGCTTAGACCTAGGCTTAAGCCCGAGCCTAAGCCTAGATTTAAGCTTAGGCTTAAGCCTAGGCCTAAGCTTAAGCTTAGGCCTAAGCCTAGGCTTAAAGGACCAGTCCAGTAATTTACAACCATATGAAAAATGATATATTCGGAAAGATCACGAAAAATGGAGCATTTTTTGTTTTTATGGCATGTTCTGAATCGTTGTAGTTTTCGAGATAATTGCATTTGAAAATTTTGAAAAAACTCACTAGAATCTTTACAGATATCTTTTTAATATTTTGGGCATATCTTCTCGTAAGAATTGTTTTAAGAGATGGTTGACCACTCATGAGAAAGCTGGAAATCTGCGCTACAACTTTTAGCCGGACACTTATAGAAAGTTGTCGCTTTAATAAAAAGTTATGAGTCAATTTTTGAAAAAACTCGGGTTTTGACAAAGATTGGCATTTTTGAACCGAAAACGGGGCTTTTTATCAAGGACGGTTCCGGTAAAAAATGTAGCCCATATTCCCAGGGAAATTGTGGTATATTGGGTCTGGCTGTTTGGTAACAATTTCACTGAGTTATGACCATTTCATTCCTGGAAAATAGTCATTTTTTAATGTTTTTAGCCCCTTAAGGGGTCTTTTTTTTGAAAATATGGCGGTCTCTACCTATTAAAAACTTTAAATTTACTTGAAGATTATCACATTGAGACACTAGTCTGAAGGACCATCAGCTTTAAAAATTGATAAGATTTTTTATTCGCATCAATAAAGGCTTCTTCGAAATTTACCCATATATAATAAGTGTCGTTCGGACAGTCTATAATCTCATAATATATTATTAGCATACATGGGCAAGGGGGATATGCTGTAAACCGAAAAGCGACACATTTGACGACTAAAAATCCTAAAAGCGACACGTTTGGCGACCTTTTTGGCCGTCAACAATTGAAAAATTCGTTAAAAATCGAAAAATTCATAAAAAATTGCAAAATTCGTAAAAATCGAAAATTCATCAAAGACCCTTTGGTTTTTTGCTGTATATTTTTACCAAAAGCGAAACGTTTGCTGAAATTTGACCCCCTAGTGGCGACATGGGTCGACCCACCCCTTGCCCAAGTATGATTATTAGGTGTATAAGCCAATCGTGTCGACTTTTCTAACAAGGAACGCTTTCACCAACTGTCAGTCAGGGATTTTTAAAATTTCGACGTAGAATGATTCCGAATAAAAATATCAGTCGGACATATTCATTATTTTTTGCCAACAACCTCAAGAAGACTATATTTTGTGGATTAAAAATTTTAAAGTGCAAAAAATATCCAAGTTGGGACTCGAACCTTGCATTATCATGCTCGGAACCTGCAGTGCTACCCACTACACCGCACAACCAGTTGTTTTGGAGAGACTAAATTTGCCCATCAATGTTTTTTTCAAGAAAAAATGCAAAAAATATTTAAAGATCATAAAATTTTAACAATAGTGAAAAAACTTGTCTTTGATGGGCAAATTTAGTCTCTCACATCTCAACTGGTCGGTTGGTATAGTGGCTAGCACTGCAGGTTTCGAGCATGACAATGCAATGTTCGAGTCCCATCTGGAGATATTTTTTTGCACTTTATTTTCGTAAATTTTTAATCCAAAAATACAATCTTCCTGAAGTTGTTGGCAAAAAATAATGAATATGCCCGACTTATATTTTTATTCTGAATCATTCTACGTCGAAATTTTAAAAATTCTGGAGTTTTTCCTCCTGGGGAGACGCAATCAACAGGATTCCAAAAACTGATACTTTTTTGAAGTAATTTTATGGAAAAATATCCTTTAAAGGCTTAAGCCCTAAGGTTAAGCCTAAGCTTTTAGAGGATATTTTTCCATAAAATTACTTCAAAGAAGTATTAGTTTTTGGAGCCTGTTGATTGCGTCTCCCCAGGGGGAAGAGCTCCAAAATTCCTGACTGACAGTTGGTGAACGTTCCTTGTAAATATTTTTTATCCGGATATAGATGTCGTTTTTCAACGCGATTTTTTGCTAGCATTAGAAAAGAGTGTACGAGGAAATTTTTACTCAAATTTCAAAATCCGGTAGCTTCAGGATTTCGCTGTAGTGAATTTTCGAATATGTGTCAAAATTTTCACCTATCTTTGATAACTTTCTACCCCTTTATATTTTCGTAGGGAAAGCCATTTTCGAAGAAATTTTTTTCGTTTATAGAGAACCAACGATGCCCTACAAGATGCACTTATCAGATTTGACATGCGATCTGTATTTGCTGAGATATCGAATTTTCTTCGTTAGGGTACATTAATATGGACATTTTCCAAGTTTGAACCCTATAACCTTCAGAATGATTTTTTCGACAAAATTTTTTAGGGAACAATGCAGAATTTTATGGCAAATTTTTTGACACAAAAATCATCGAAATCGAAGACAAAAAATTTTTGGCAATTTTTTGGCCTTTAGGTGCATCTTATATAAGATTGGTTCTCTATAAACGAAAAAATTTTCATCGAAAACGGCCTTCCCTACGAAAATATAAAGAGGTAGAAAGTTATCAAAGATAGGTGAAAAATTGACGCAATCTTGAAAATTCACTACAGCGAAATCTTGAAGCTGCCAGATTTTGAAATTTGTGTAAAAAATTTCCTCGTACACTCTTTTTTACCTGCCTCACTCTCTTCCTATTCATTTTCATGAGGAATGAGGGGTGCGCAGCCCACAACAGGAATTACTTCCAAATTATTGGGGCTTTTGCGCATACCCAACGCCCCGGAGCCGGGGGATTCCACATGCTCAAAGCTTCGGAAACCGAAGCTTAGACGCTCCGGGCCCAACGTTGCTTAACTTGCAAGATCGGACAGTCCTGCGGTGTACCGAGAGAACTATGCTTCTTCATTTACTCTTCTTTAATACCAGCAAAAAACCGCATTGAAAATGACATCTATATCCGGATAAAAAATATTTAGAAAAACCGACACGATTGACTTATACACCTAATATAACAATTTGAATCTAATCAATTTTACCTAATGCTTCGTTAATATCCGTATCAATAGAACTATTTGTATGTTTTGTAATAGGGATGATTTCACTTTGTGATACATTTACAGGATGGTGCAAAAAACGGAATTTTGCGATTTGTTGACTAAATTTTTGCAAAAAAATTTTTTAAAGGGGGTAAGAATTAGGGACTAATCTCTGAAAAATTTTTGCCAAAACAGCCTATATAAGGGTAAAATCATGCGAGAAATCGATTGCGCGCATTCCTGAAGCGTGAAAATGCTTCCTTGACCCTGATTCAGGAAAATGAGTACATGTTGGATTTTCGCTTCAATACACGCTCTTATTTTCCTGAATCAGGGTCAAGGAAGCATTTTCAAGATTCGGGAATGCGCGCAATCGATTTTTCACATGATTTTAGGCCTATATAGGCTGTTTTGGCAAAAAAATTTTCAGATATTAGTCCCTAATTCTTACTCCCCCTTTAATATCCATGGGGGAGGGGTTTCTATGCATTGAAAAAGCTTGAAAACGCTTCCTTGGCCCTGGATCAGTCAAAAAATGAATTTGTGCAATTTTAATTTTTTTGGGCTGATTCAGGGTAATGGAAGCGTTTTCAAGATTTTTCTATGCGCGCAATCGTTTCCTCGCACATAAGACCCAAATAGGGTTATTTTAGAAAAAATTTTCAAAAATTTTTTGCTAAAATTTTGTCGCAAAATCGCAAAATTCCGGTTTTTTGCACCACCTATACTTCTTGTTCACAAGATAAGCTTTTCGAATTCGATGAAACAACAAATAAAAATATGATTAGAAGCATAAAATCTAAAAAAAGCTATCTCCATCATCTGAAGTCCAATTCCATCACGGCCTACACCAATCGATAGGGCTCAATGAGAGAAGAAAAATGACACCAAAATCATGGGGGTACCCTTCAAGATAAATTTTTTAGCCCATATCGCGGCACTAAGCCCCTCGTTATGACGCGAATTCATGACCATTCGTTTGCCTATTTTATTTTTATTGAAAGTTCTATTTGATTTTACATAAGTTGGCTTACATAAATTTATGGCTTCCAATGAGGTTCGAAAAGGCATGGTCGTATAGTCGAAATTTTTTGGTAGCCAAAAAAATTTCGACTATAGTCAGGGAGGCTAGGGGATGAACCCTCCCCCATTTAAAAATCAAAAACTTACTAATATTATACATTTTTAGAAATTTTTTTATATAGATAGATTTTGGCTTGTTTTAACAAATCAAATAGACTAAATAAAATTTATTCGCAAATAGGATGTGCATATAACAGGAGAAAGTCAATTTATTCAAACATTTTCATGAGAGTCAACATTGTTGTCGACCTTGAGATTTATCTGGCCGATATCAAAATTCAAGAAGAAATCCACATTGTACATTAACAACGACAGTATGATGAAACAAACCGCTTGGTTTTTATACAAATGTATGAAACACTTGAAATTTATGGAAAAAAATTAAAGGGAATGAATCCTGTCCGTGTCGGGTCAAAAAAATTTCGGAGCTCTTCCCCCTAGGGAGACGCAATCAACAGGATTCCAAATTGATACTTTTTTGAAGTAATCTTATGGAAAAATATCCTCTAAAGGCCTAGGCTTAAGACTAGGCTTAACCTTAGGCTTAAACCTTTAGAGGATATTTTTCATAAAATTACTTCAAAAAAGTATCAGTTTTTGGAATCATGTTGATTGCGTCTCCCCGAGGGAAGAGCTCCAAAATATTTAAAGATCATACAATTTTAAAAATAGTGAAAAAACTTGTCTTTGATGGGCAAATTTAGTCTCTCCAAAACAACTGGTCATGTGGTGTAGTGGCTAACACTGCAGATTTCGAGCATGACAATTTAAGGTTCGAGTACCACCTTGGATATTTTTTTTGCACTTTATTTTTTAAAATTTTTAATCCACAAAATACAGTCTTCCTGAAGTTGTTGGCAAAAATAATGAATATGTTCGACTGATATTTTTGAATCATTCTACATCGAAATTTTAAAAATCCCTGACTGACAGTTGGTTAATACTAGAAAGCCCGATTGTGACACAAGGTTATTTTGAAAATTTTTTGTCAGTAGAATACATCTATAAAAAAATTAAAAATTTTTTCTTTTTTTGTACAAGTTGGTGCCATCAAACATAGGTACTCTACAGGTTGTTTTTTTGATTGCTCCCATGTTTCAAAAATTCGCAAAAAATCGAGTTTAAATCCGTTTCCATTGCCCGATAGCTCAATCGAACGCCCTAATCACCGAATTTTTTAGAAAACAAAATTATTGAAAAAAAATTTATTTTAGATTTTTTAGCCCAAAAATAGGAAAATCACGGTTTTTTTAATTGCTCTCACATTTCAAAAGTTCGTCAAAATCGAGTTTAATTCTAATTCTGTCGCCCGATAGCTCATTCGAACGCCCTAATCACCGGATTTTTTTAGAAAACAAAATTATTGAAAAAAATTATTTTCGATTTTTTGCGAATTTTTGAAATGTAGGAGCAAAAACCGTGATTTGCACTATTTTTGGGCTAAAAAATATAAAATAAATTTTTTTCAATAATTTTGTTTTCTAAAAAATTCGGTGTGTAGGATGTTCGATTGAGCTATCGGGCGATGGAAACGGATTTAAACTCAATTTTTGGCGAGTTTTTGAAATGTGAGAGCAATCAAAAAACAACCTGATCATTAAAAAATTCCGAGTATATGTCGAAGAAATTCATTTATCTCGGCAACTATACCGGTTTTCGTATAAATGAGTACAGTAACATCAAGTACAGCTCATTACCGTTTCAACGAGTGATCGATCATAAATCTAACATTTTCCTACGAAGAGTTATACCAATTTCGAAAAAAATAGCCAAAAATTTGCATTATTTCCAAAATTAGCCTATTTGACCACCGTGGAGCAAATTTTTTCCAAAAATTTTTGCAGACTCATAAAAAGCACACAAAAATGTCTTATAATTCGAGTTTTGTACGTTCAGCCCTCGGAGTGTTAACAGCAGGCGAATTTAGAAGCGTTTTCATGATCCGCCAATGTGCGCAATCGATTTTCATATAGAAAAATCACTATAAGGTCATTTGAAAAAAAATTTTTTGAAAATTTGGCCCAAAAATCATAAAATGTCTACTTTTTTTACTCACTCAGTAATTTTGGAACAGTCAGCCATGAAACTTACTCAGTAGCATGGCTAACAATTTGGACCAAACAGTAGAAACGTAATTTTTAAAAAGTTTAAAAATTACCCAGGATTTTGGAAAAAACCATTTTTTCAAAGGGTGTCAAAAAACTTTTAATTTTAGGGGTCTTATATCCAATTTAAGACTGAGATCAAACCCTACCTTAAACGAGCTTTGTTTGTTGTCTGATCTAGCTTTGTCACAGTGAATCAAATTTCGTCACGGCCTATAATAATCGATAGGGTTCGGTGAGAGAAGAAAAATGACACCAAGATCATGGATGTATACCTCAAGGAAAATTTTTAGCCCTTTAACATGTTTTACATTAGATTCATAAGGAAGTTTAAGAACAGCTTGGTTTAAGTTACTCTTAAATACGAGCGCCGACAGGCGCTCGATTTCAGGCTCTATAATTAATTGTTTAATTAATCATGCTATAAAAAGTTTTTTGCATAAAATAAAATGTTTGGATACAAAATGATTCATTATTGCCAAGCAGCTTAAGCTAGTCCTCCCGTGTCTCACAAAGTAAGTCAACAAAATCCTCTAGCCCATTCACAGTAATAACATCTGTCATCGCAGTTGATTCAGTACAACTTACCCTACAGATACTACTATCTTTTTTAAGATATTCAGTGATTTTTTTGTGTTTTTGTTTTTCAGCTAAATTAAGTGGAGTCTTGCCATCATTGTCTGCAGTCTCAACATTAGCTTTTCCATGTTCCACCAGCCATTGGACGACATCCAATTTATTCCATTGAGCTGCCGAGTGCAGCACCGTCCGGCCATAATTATCTGTAGCCTCAATATTAGCTTTTCCATGTTCCACCAGCCATTGGACGACATCCAATTTATTCCATTGAGCTGCATAGTGCAGCACCGCCTGGCCATCATTGTCTGTAGCCTCAATATTAGCTTTTCCATGTTTCACCAACCATTGGACGACATCCAATTTATTCCATTGAGCTGCCGAGTGCAGCACCGTCCGGCGATAATTATCTGTAGCCTCAACATTAGCTTTTCCATGTTCCACCAACCATTGAACGACATCCAATTTATTCCATTGAGCTGCCGAGTGCAGCACCGTCTGGCGATAATTATCTGTAGCCTCAACATTAGCTTTTTCATGTTCCACCAACCATTGAACGACATCCAATTTATTCTCTTGAGCTGCATAGTACAGCACCATTCGGCCATCATTGTCTGTAGCCTCAACATTAGCTTTTCCATGTTCCACCAGCCATTGGACGACATCCAATTTATTCCATTGAGCTGCCCAGTGCAGCACCGTCCGGCCATCATTGTCTGTAGCCTCAATATTAGCTTCTCCATGTTCCACCAGCCATTGGACGGCATCCAATTTATTCCATCGAGCTGCATAGTGCAGCACCGTCATGCCTTGCTTGTCTGTAGCCTCAATATTAGCTTTTCCATGTTCCACCAGCCATTGGACGACATCCAATTTATTCTCTTGAGCTGCATAGTACAGCACCGTCCGGCCATAATTGTCTGTAGCCTCAACATTAGCTTTTCCATGTTCCACCAGCCATTGGACAACATCCAATTGATTCCATTGAGCTGCCCAGTGCAGCACCGTCCGGCCATAATTGTCTGTAGCCTCAACATTAGCTTTTCCATGTTCCACCAGCCATTGGACGACATCCAATTTATTACATTGAACTGCCCAGTGCAGCACCGTCATGCCTTGCTTGTCTGTAGCCTCAACATTAGCTTTTCCATGTTCCACCAACCATTGAACGACATCCAATTTATTCACTTGAGCTGCATAGTACAGCACCGTCCGGCCACAATTGTCTGTAGCCTCAACATTAGTTTTTCCATGTTTCACCAACCATTGGACGACATCCAATTTATTCCAGTGAACTGCCCAGTGCAGCACCGTCCGGCCATAATTGTCTGTAGCCTCAACATTAGCTTTTCCATGTTCCACCAGCCATTGGACGACATCCAATTTATTCTCTTGAACTGCCCAGTGCAGCACCGTCCGGCCATCATTGTCTGTAGCCTCAACATTAGCTTTTTCATATTCCACCAGCCATTGGACGACATCCAATTTATTCCATTGAACTGCCCAGTGCAGCACCGTCCGGCCATCATTGTCTGTAGCCTCAACATTAGCTTTTCCATGTTCCACCAGCCATTGGACGACATCCAATTTATTCCCTTGAGCTGCCGAGTGCAGCACCGTCCGGCCATAATTATCTGTAGCCTCAACATTAGCTTTTCCATGTTTCACCAACCATTGGACGACATCCCATTTATCATATTGAGCTGCCCAGTGCAGCACCGTCTTGCCATAATCGCTTTTAACATTAACATCAGCGCCATGTTCCACGAAACATTGGACAACATCCAAGTAACCCCCTGCAGCAGCTAACTGTAAGGCTGTTGGATTCATAAAATTATAAGTGTTGTCTTCCACTAGAGATTTTAGAATTTTTTCATATCCTTTTAGACTATTCAATAAAAATTTGATAATTTTTACAGCACCTTCTCCAGCTGCTACGTGTAAAAGCGTCATGCTGTTATTGTTATAAAGATTTTTCTGATCTGATTGCCATAATCTTTCTATCTGTTTTCCATATCGTGCTAAAGTATTTTCTGGTAAAGATTCCGGCAACTGACCATTAAGAAAAGCTCTAGTAACTTGATAAGCTGGCTGCATAAGAATTTCTTGCAGTACAAACTCAACTATTGTCTCATTGTCTAGACTATCTACCAAAAACTTCCCTACTAAGTATTCAGCAAAAGTTCTGTGAATAAAGTGAGGTTTATCTTCAATGATTTGATCAATAATTCCATTATTTATTTTACTTATTTTTATATCATTGATAAAAGATAACAGTTCTTGTTTCTTATCCTCAAAAAGTAACTGTTTATTATTTTCGTCAAAATTTTTAGCTAATCCTGGACATTCTTTGCTAAATTCTTGATAAAATTTTTCTCGGAGTAACTTTGCTATCTTGTCTTCTGGAAGCAACGTATATAAGGCTAAGCTTTGATGCTTTTCTATAAATTTCGAGTACCCTGTTTCACTCTGGGCTTTTACGTTTGGTTGGCTAATATCTAATCTACTTTTTTCTTGTTGAACATCATATTTTTTCTTTAAAAAGCGTTCATATAAATCTGTTAAACCCATTTTTTCCGGTAATTCAGTTTGATTCGACTTATAAAATGTTTCGAAGTCTGTTTCAAAAGCTTCGGCCAACATTCTAGTTTGTAATGGAATTCCGGTAAATTCTTTATCATGATCGTTAATTGATCTAGCTAGTAATCTCATTAATGCTTCAGCATAGATTTCAAACTGTTTGAGTTGAGTTTGATCAGTTATATTTAGTTTCTGTTGCCAAAACTTGGTTAAAAAATCAATTTGATTTTTCTCAGAAAAAGGCTCTAATGTGAAAGAAAGGTGTTGTAGCTGCTCTTCTAATACATGTTTTTCAGTAGGCCTTGTAGTAACCCAAATCTGTTTTATAGTGCTATTTCTTAGTCCTCGCATGAGATTAATCACCGTTTCTCTGTAGTCTGGGCTGATCTCGTCAAAGCCATCAAACATTATGATTAGCTTGCTAGTTTTACTCTTGAAGTGTGTTTGAAACAATGCTCGTTCTAAAGAAGTAGAAAGTTTTAAAATATCTTTTTCTAGAAACTGAATGGCCATATTAGTGGTTTGGTTGATATCGTGTGCTTTAAAATCGCCTTTTTCTTTCTCTTTACCCAGCTCATTCGTGTATTCATTCAAATTAATTCTGACTATCCATAAGTCTAATTTCTGTTCTTTTATTTTTTGTGCCAAATTAGTCAGCACTGTCGACTTACCCATTCCCGCTGTATCAGAAATGATGATCACTTTGTGTTCGTTTGTATGCTTCAGCCATTCATCTTCTGTATGCTTTTCTTTGTCTTTTTCTATGTATTTCTGTAAATTAGATAAAGACCCTTGTGATCGATTCCACACTAGTCGACCTGAATCGCTCGTTAGCCAATGGATGTTCGGTTTTAGTTGACATAATTTCTTAAACTGTTCTGCTGCTTGACTATCATCAAGAATAATAAATCTCATATGGGCACTTGTATCGGGGTTATATTCTTGGAACGAACAGATTGTATCCTTTTGTACCAAATCGCCCAGGCTTGTTTTATCTATGCCATTAATCACTAGTAAATCGTTATTTCTGTGTTGTGACTCGCCTTGGCTTTCTTTAAAAATTTCTATCGAAATCGTTGGATAAGTGAATGAACGATTTATATAATAATTGTTCTCATCGCCTAAAGTTACTAATTCGGATCCAATTGCGACATCGGCATTACTGACTAGCTTGACTATAGTTTCAGAGTCGATTAGTTTTTTTAATTCTTCATTATGTTCATATATCAGTTTCTTTAGGCTTATCTTTTTTCCTTGGAATGTAACTGATGTTTCAAGAATTTTTCTTTGCCATTCAATTGCTAAATCATTTAATGTATCTTTATCTTGTAGCTCCGAATAAAAAAATTGATCTGTCTAAAGAAAAATTTAAGAAAAGAGTTTCGGTAAGAGCATATAAGTCGTTAGAACGCGTTCGAACATCCAAGTAAGAGCTCTTATATGAGAGTGTATGGAGAAGAATTTCTTGATTTGTAATATTCGTCTCAATACACCCTCATGTAAGAGCCGTTCGTATGGGAATTCGCGTTAGAATGGCACAGATTCCGTTCGAACCATGGTTGATTCGTAAATACGGTTTACGGAATTTACGAGTTTTTTTGGCAGTTCCGTAATTTTTGGTTTACGAAAATTTTCCGTTACGGCCCACCCCTGTTTCGAAGAGCAGATGCCAGTTGGTGACATAAAATCTCTGCTAGTTGGTGACATAGATTTATGTCACCAACTGGCAATTTTCTCATCTGGATGGAGCAGAAAAAACCGCTCCATCCAGATTTAAATCTTGATGAGTGCATATAGCAAAAAGAATTATTGAAAACGGATTAAGCCTCGCTGAGATAGTGCTTTTTGTAATTGAGTACCCTAAAAACCCCAAAAAACGTGAAAATATAGGCTAACTCCAAAACTATGAGGTGCACAAACTTTTCTTTTTCATATTTTTTCGTACTTAGCATAGCCGAAAACATACTTCTATCGTAACTTTATTTCAAAATTCGGTGATTTAACTTTATCGCAACCAGCCCTTAAGAAACTCGCCGCCGTGTTTCGGGTAGGGTTGTGAAAAGATTTTGACAGAAAAAACCGAATTTTTTCCAGATTTTGACAGATTATGACAGATTTTGACTTCGTAATCTGTCAAAATCTCTTTTTACAATCTTTTTGTATTGGTGAAAATTAAAATTTTTTAAATATTTAAATTCTAGAGACCGAAATCTATAATTTTTGTCTGTATCACTTTTTATGAAAAATTGTTAAAGTGGTGAAAAATTGATTCGAAATTTTTTTGTTATTTTTTACTACAAGTTACAAATTTTTTTGTAGTATGTAGTAGACGATCGAAAAAAATGTAGTTTGTAGTAAAAATAGCAAAAAATTTTCGAATCAATTTTTCATAAAAAGTGATAAAGACAAAATTATAGATTTTGGTCTCTAGAATTATATATTTAAAAAATTTTAATTTTCACCAATACAAAAAGATTCTGACATAAAAAGAGATTTTGACAATCGAAATCTGTCAAAATCTGGAAAAACCGGTTTTTTCTGTCAAATTCACAATCGTAGTTTCGGTTCTCAAACTTATGAAAAAATGTCGAAAATCCACTTTTTTGAGAATACAATTTTCTCTCTTACATAGCGATCGAACAGTTCTCACATGGACGTCCGAACGCGTTTTAATGATTACTTGCTCTTATCGAAATCTTTCGCTTAAAACCTATCTTCACTGAATCAGAGTCAATGAAGCATTTCACGCTTCGGGAATGCGAGAAATCGATTTCCCACACCCAATTAATCATAATAGGGTCGTTTTTAGAAATAAAATTTCGGATCAAAAACTTTGAAAAATACGAAAATTAAAATTTTTTGCCTCACCCTGTGGAAAATAAAGGCAATTTGTTTTGAAAAATTTCAAAAACCTTTAAAAAATCTCTATTTTTCTTTAAAAAATATGGGACCCCGAGCATCTTACATAGTGGCCATACACAAATTACGTTTACAAAGGGAGGGGGAGAGGTAGCCAAAAAAGTTACACTCAACTATAAAATTACTGATTTTTAAAAAAAGTATGGAAACGGGGTGAAGGAAGAAACGAAAAAAGAAAAGAGAAATAAAAGAAAAAGGGAAAAAGAAACTAGGAGAGGGGTCTAAAAATCGCGATTTTTAGAAACGTAATTTGTGTATGGCGCCATACTTACAAAACATTTTGATATAAAATCTTTTACAACTTCGTTATTTAATTCAGTTTTATATTTTTGATAAAATTTCGTATTCTGGAGATCATTAAATTTAGCTCGGTTTTCATATTTATTCAAACATCTTTCTGTAAATTCTTTTAAATCAGACGAATATTGTGATGCATAAATTTTTTTAACCAATTCTTCTATATTGGCGTTTACTATAATAAATTGTGCCGCAGCGAAATTATAGCATTCATCATCCTGTAATTCATAAGGAAGTTTTCCACAGACAGTTTCTAATAGCGTTATTCCTAAGCTCCAAACATCGGCGCGAATATCATATGGAGCGATATTATTTTTATCGAGTCGTTCAGGTGGCCAATACCATATTGTACCAACAGTTGAACTTGCTAACGAATCTAAAAAAAATTAGGAAACTTTGAGTGATTCTTACTGTCCAAAATTTTCGATTCACCAAAATCGCACAGTTTGGTCTGGCCTTTTCTATTCAATAAAATATTATGAGGCTTGATGTCACGATGTATAATATTCTTCTGCGATTTGCAATAACTTAATGCGTCTAGTACTCGTACTGTGATATTTCCTAAGATCTCTTCTGGAAATTTGATTCTTCCTAAAGTTTTCGATGGATCTCTTGCTTTATGAAATTCTTTATATAAATCCGTTAGTGACATGTCCATTAATTCCATACACATCCATGCTTCGTCTTTAACAACACACAATCCGTAAAAAGTAACAATATTTTCGAAATTTTCGAGATCTCGAAAGTTTTTGGCTTCGCGCATCAGATGTCTTAGTTTTTCTTTTTCAGCTTTATCTCGTGATGAAGATGAGTAGGCGATGAGCTTTGCAGCAATAAATAAGTTAAACGGTTTGTAATAAAATATTTTTACTTTATGACGAGTCGAACTTATAGTTTTAATTTCTTGAAAATCATTGATTATAAAAGGTTTTTCAGTTTTTTCAGGAAAATACAACTTATTCAGATATTCATCACCAAATATCCCATCAACATCAAGTTTAACGGATTCGTAGGACATAATTTAATACAGCGTGGACTAAAAAAACCGGATTTTGAACGATTTTTTTAATGATTTTTTTGAAAAAAATTTTTGATTTTATCTTCAATATCCCCAACCCCTTCCCTGAATCAGGGTCAGGCATGCATTTTCAGGCTTCGGGAATACGCAAATCGATTCCCCATGCAAAATTACCCCTAAAAGTGATGTTTTTATAAAAAAGAAGGAAAAAAATTTTTTCGGAGATTAGTCCCTAAAAAATACCCCCCCCCCNNGGGGGGGGGGGGGGGGGGGGGTACAAATCAGTGTTGACTCGAGTACTCGTGAAGCGAGTACTTACATGTCGAGTAGAGTACACTACTCGGCTCATCATTCCAGTAGTGTACTCGAATATAACACTAATTCAGAATCCGGATTCAGATTCAGGATCGATTTTTCACCCTATTTTTACCCCTAGAAGGTCATTTTTCAACTAAAATTTTTTAGAGAAAAGGCCCTAATTTGTATTCCCTCCTTTAAATTTATTTATTATGCGCGGACGGGCTATAGCCGTTCATAACGAAGGTGCGGGCTCAATCCTCCTCGGGTCAATTTCTTTTTTACAAAACTTTTTGCCTAGGGTTATTTTTATGCGAGAAACATGAATTTGATTATTATTTTTGCATGAAAAGCCAAAAATAAAATAACATCAAATTCGTGTTTCTATAACTTTAGGCAAAAATTTTTGTGAAATTTGGATGAGTAAAAAAGAAATTGACTCGAAGTGGATTGAACCATCGCTTTCAATATGAACGGCTAGCAAG
>OZJO01014753.1:0-15994 GCA_900406225.1 Acrobeloides nanus | reverse complement strand
TTGTTTTGGGTTATTGAAACGAAAATTCTGATTCATGTTTTCGTTTCAATAACCCAAAACAATGTTCAAATTGGATAGTTTTGGTGTCATTTTGTTCGTCTCATTTAACTATAAAAATTGTTACAATGTTCATTTTATGAAAGTTTTAAAAATCGATTAAAAATTCAAAAAAGTTTGTGTATTACAACGAAAACATGAACAATTTCAAACGCAATTATCTCCAACACTACAACAATTCAGAACATGCCGTAAAAACAAAAAATGCTCCATTTTTCATGAACTTTTTGAATATATAATTTTTACATAGTTTTTTTCAAGTGGACTCGTCCTTTAACTTATAGATAGGGTTGTCGGCTTCCTCTTAGTCACTGCACTATCGAGCGCCAACCTTTTCCTCCTTATTCTCGTGAAACAGACTAAATGGAATAATTTATTTGTTTCTTTATTATTATATACAGTTTTTTCAAAAACTGAGAACGATGGCAACAACAAAAAAATTAAAGCTTTTCAAAATGGATATATTTAGAGATTCAAAAATCGTCGAAGCCTCATTTTAGGACAAGCTTCTCGTCGGACACAGGCAGAAGCATCGTCATTAGTTAGCCTAACATGACCTTGCTTACATTGGCAGGCTGGCGGACCGCAACGAAGCGAGACACAGTCGGTTTTCTAAAAATAATCATGTTTAACTATAGAAAATTTTTTTGTACAGGGTGTCAAAAAAATGTGAAATTTTCGTGATGAATTTTGGACCCGGAAAATTTTTTTCTAAAAATGATCCGGGGTAATTTGATGCGAGGAATCGATTGCGCGCACTCCCGAAGTGTGAAAACGCTTCCTTGATCCTGATCCAAGATAGCGTATTGATGCGAAAATGAAAAAAATTTGGATTTTGATCGAATATTCGGCGGGTTTTTCTATGCGAGAAATCGATTGCGCGTGTTTTCGAAACGTGAAAACTCTTCCTTTCCCCTGATTCAGGGTAGCGTGTTGAAGTGAAAATATATCCGGTCAAAATCCGAATTTTTTATTCATTTTCGCTTCAACACGCTACCCTGAATCAAGGGCAAGAAAGCATTTTCACGTTTTGAAAACACGTACAATCGATTTCTCGCATAGAAAAACCCGTCGGGTACCCGATCAAAATCCGAATTTTTTATTCATTTTCGCTTCAACACGCTACCCTGAATCAGGATCAAGAAAGCATTTTCACGCTTCAGAAGTGTATGCAATTGATTCCTCGCATCAAATTACCCCGGGTCATTTTTAGAAAAAAATTTCGGCTCCAAAATTCATGAAAAAATCACGAATTCCACTTTTTTGGGACACCTTGTATTTGATTGATTCTTTGCAAAAATGTTCCAAAAATTTGTTGACTCAACCGTAAACGATGTTTTCCATGAAAAATCCCAATAAAACATTTTTGATTACGTAGTCCATAAAAATAGCCCCATTATGTTCGTGTTTTTTTTTGCCCTTTTATCTTGCATAATGTTCTCTGGGAATTCAGAAGGGAAATATTAAAATTTCAATCATTTTTTACGTGACTTCATATATTTTGAAACAATTCAAAATATTGGATTTTCAATTTTTTTGAAACGAATAAAGCTGGGAAAACATCTTTTGTTTTTGAGAGGAGAATTCCTCAGGGGAAAAAAGGATTCACGAGTGAGTGATTCAAAAAGTGCTAGCTTCATACGAAAAAAATTATTCTCTCAAGTTTTTGAAATGGAAAAAAATGTGTCTTATCAAGTTCTACAGATTTCAACAACAAAAAATGTGTTACCACTAAAATATTGCCGCAATGTTTTTCGCCACAAACATTAGTACATTCTTTGTATTCAGCATTTTGTGGGCATCTGGGATCTTGGGGTTTTTCTTCGGCTTGTCGTTTTCCAATTGATTTTTGTAACATGTCTAAAATCTTGTATATTCGAAGGAATAAACTCGAATGAAACGAAAGGATTTGAAACAATACGAATGAAACGAAGACAGATGGAACGAATACAAATAAAACAATCAAATAAAACGATTTCATTTCCAGGCGGCGTCCGGAAACGGGTTTGAATTTGCCTGAATATTGAAACGAAAACCTTAGATTTGGTATCGTTCCATCTATGTTCGTTTCATTCGAGTCTATGCCCACAAAATCAGTCGCTAAAACTTCATATTTTTGAATTTTATGATTTCTGGCTTTTCGTTTCAATACATTTTCCCCTGATTCAATAGGAAGCAAAGAAAATTTTCGAGTATTTTTTTTTATTGTCAGTGTTTTATTTTATTTTTTGTTAACTCACCAAAATCTGGGCAAGTTTCAATGTTGACGCATCCATCAGCTATATTCCCAGCTGTTTTAAGAACATTTCCCTCCATGCATCTGCATCCCGGAGAGCCGCATCGAAGTGAAAAGCAAAAATTATTCTAAACTTCCTCAAATTAAAAAAAGAACGCTTAAAAATAATTGATGTTCAATTTAAAAAAATTTTGATTCGAGACATGATTTTTTTAGAGCAATTATTTTTTTAAATAAGGCTGTGCGCTAAAACGAAAACCCTGAATCTGAGTTTTCGTTTCAATAACTCAAAACAATTCTCAAATTGGATCAATTTGGTGCCGTTTTGTTCGTCTCATCGAGATATAAAGAATGTCTTATCTGTTTTTTAAATACATCAAATAATTAAGCGTATTAAAAAAATGAAAATTCAAGGTTTTCGTGTCAATACTCCAACTAATTCAAACGAGATCGAGACGCCGTCTCGACTTGAGTCACAAATTCGAGACACAAGTTGAGACGTTTAGTTGTAAGTCGAGGCATTTAGAGCGCAGCCTGTGGCTGCGGTCAAGCATGTTGAAAAAGTTGTTGAAAAATGTAACTTTTTTGTGCAAAAAAATTAAGCTCCAAGCGGGATTCGAACCCGCGANGCGACCCTTTTGTTTTTCGACAACTTTTTCAATAACTTTTCAACAACTTTTTCGACAACTTTTCAACAACTTTTTCAACATGCTTGACCGCAGCCTAAGTGAACAAATATAGAATTTTTCTCTAAAATCTGTGTTGTGTGTGTTGAAGTAAAAACTATGACCTGCAAAAGATTTCCACAATGCTTTTCAGGACAAAGATTTGTACAATTCGAAAACTCGGCATTCTCTGGGCATTGCATAGAAACATTGCCTGTTGTAACTTCTCGTTTTTGTGTTACTTTTGACGTATCTTCTAAAATGAACTTTCAAAGAACATTTTAAAAATATTTTGTTAAAAAGCGTTCCAAGAATTTTTTTTATTGTGCAAAGTCATTCAAGCATAGTACCTTTTTGGCATTTCGCTTCCGGTACACATTTATTCGTTTCACCGTCTAGGGCATAGCCCACGTCACAAAAACAGCCTGGAACGCACATTTCTACACAGGCTTTCAAAGGGTTTGGTTCTAAAACATCGGCACAAGTCCTGGGACAAGCCGAGCCACATTCTTGATAAAGCATATTCTCCGGACATTCGAATGAGGGACCTTCAGCACAAATTCCAGAATCAGTACAGAACGCATTTTGGATTTCACCTGAATGGGAGAATACGATAATTCATAGCTCAACTCACCTTTACAATCTTCATCTGATGTACATTCTGTTTCGTTAAAAGATAAGGCAATTTGAAGAAAAGATATAGAAAGAACAAGAAGAGTCTAAAAAAAGGATAAACGAAAAAAAATAAAACTACATAGTCCGTTTCACCCAAGTAAACTAAAAAGTTGCCAGATCAGACGGTTAGCACACTGCAACACACGAATTGTTTGATCAAACTTTTTAGTTTACTTGGGTGAAAAGGACTATGTAATTTTGTTGATCAGTCTTTAAAAAGTTAATTTATTGATTAAAAAAACTTACGACACGCCACATATTTTTCTGTAGAAATAAACACTAACCAAAATATGTGTGCAGAAAATAATTTGTTTGTTATTTCTTTTCTTTCAGATCGATTGCCTTTTATTTATATGCTCATTCCTGGTTCACACTGTGTAAAATGAGATGGACAAAGATCGGCGGGCTTTTCGTCAAAGTGTGAATGAATAGTTGCGCTGCTAGATGATGACGAAGATACCACTTTTGTTCTAAATTTTTGCCTTCCAGTTGAACTCTGATTATTGACGGAATGAATCACCAAATGAGCGAACAATTGTTTATAAATAAGTTGACTTATGTGATCAAAATCAAATCAAGTTTACTATCATGCACTTAAAGGAACAGTCCACTGGAAAAAACACTATGAAAAATTATATATTCTAAAAGTTCATAAAAAATGGAGCAATTTTAGTTTTTACGGTAAATTTCGAATCGTTATAGTTTTTGGGATAATTGCGCTTGAAGTTGGTGATCTTTTAAAATCTGCGTATTACAACGAAAACGAACGCAGTGAAAATTCGTCCCTGAATCAATAAAAGTTGTGTATTGACGCGAAAATTTTAAAAAATTCATCGACTTACGAAAACTATAAAAATTTTTGAATTTTCGCGTCAATACACAACTTTTATTGATTCAGGGAGGAATCTTCACTGCGTTCATGTCTTCGTTGTAATACACAGCTTTCAAAAATCATCAACTTCAAACTCAATTATCTCGAAAACTACAACGATTCAGAACATGCCATAAAAACATGCGCGCATGGCCTAATGGCTAGGACCCTGGCCATTCATATTATTGGCGCGATCGCACCAGGGTCGAAATTTTTATTTTCTCCTCTAAAATTACATGAAAAATTTTTGTCTATCATTAGTTTTTTGATTTTTTGAGAAATTTTCTGCGCATTATGGCGCTGATTCAATCGAATTGTTTTTTGCATTATTTAATAAGCAGATATTTGGTTAATTTTTAGTACTAGGGGTCTTTTTGACATTACTTTTTTGTTGAAAATTTTTTGCGGATTCCAAAAACGCAAAAAAAGATTGCAACAAGATAGGCGTAGCCAGTATTTTCTGACAGGGGGCTTATCGAGTAAAATGACCAAAAATGTTGAAAAAATCATAAACTACCTGTTGTTTTTTTTCTTAAAATTTTTGGCGACAGGGGGGCTATAGCCTCTCAAGCCCCCCCCCCCGGCTACGCCTATGGCAACAAGTATTGGTCATGACTAGGAATCTAACCTTCGCCAAAATTTATAACGTCAAATTCGTGTTCACTGCATAGACCCCCTCCCCATGACCAGAAATTTTTTTTCCTAAAAAATGATACTTATAGGGGTAATTTTATGCGTGGAATAGATTGCGCTCATTTCCGAGTCCTGAAAATGCTACCCTGACCCTGATTCAAGTGACAATGACCATTTTCGATTCAAAAACCTAATTTTTCCCTGAATCAGGGATAGTGAAGCATTTTCAGGACTCGGGAATGAGCGCAATCGATTACCCATAAAATTGCCCCTATAGGTGTCATTTTTAGAAAAAAATTTCGGGTCCCCTTGACGTTGTAAGTGGGAACTTAAAGTGCAGTATAGTCGAAATTTTTTTGCTACCACGGAACTTTTTCTCTTTCAAACTCTTAAAGTCTGTTTTTTCGCAAATACCGAGTTGCGGATTTGTAGTTACGAAAAAATTTCAAAACGCCTCTCCTCCGTCAGTTTTCATCCGTTTTTGATCATCTTGAGCTTAAAAAAATCTTGAAAGCCTATTTTACAACGTTACGAACTGACTTTGTCGATTTTTATTTTCTAAAACATAGTTTTCTTGACATCTTTGCAAACACAAAATGAGGCAAAAAAAATGTTCGCCGCCAGGATTTGAACCTACGCCTTCGGAATAGAGCCCAAACTACAAATCCGCAACTCGGTATTTGCGAAAAAACAGACTTTAACTATAATTCATTTCCGCCGTAAATGGAAAAAAAGTCCGGAAGGGATTGTCAAGTGGTAAAGCTCTCGCTTTGCACTACGATGGTGAGGGTTCGATCCCGGAGTTCGAAATCAGAAATTCTAGATTTTTTGTAGTTTGTATGATGAAATCTTAAATTATGATATTTCTGATTTAGACCTCCGGGATCGAACCCTCGCCCTTCGGAGTGCAAAGCGAGAGCTTTACCACTTGACAATCCCTTCCGGACTTTTTTCCATTTACGGCGGAAATGAATTATACAGGGTGGCCCATAAAAAAGTGGCTTTTTGCGATTTTTTGTCACCTAGTTCATACCGGATTTTCTTCATAACATAAATTTTTCACAAAAAATGACTTTCTACAAAGTTGTCCGTCGTGATCTTAGCAACAACTTTGTAGAACATCACTTTTTGTGAAAAAATTTCTGCTATGAAGAAAATCCTTATGAACCGGGAACTAAAAAAATCACAAAAAGCTACTTTTTATTGGGCCACCCTGTATAAAACATTTTGTATTAGTGGACATTCAGCATGCCTTTAAATTTCGCGCAAATTGGCATTCGTGCGTTTTGGTGCGCGTATTGGTTCAGTTTTAAATTCGTGTAAAAACTTATTTATGAACATAGAGAATTGGCATTTTCAGATGAGAACAATACTTTCTTATCTGAAAATAAAAAAATCGCATTATTGTAAAAATTATTGAAAAAAAGATTTTATTGCGAAAAAAATTTTTTTAGAAAAAAATTATTGAAAAAGCTTTTATTTTCGAATTTTTAGACCAAAAATACTGAAAATGTTGTTTGTTAATTGCTCCCACATTTCAAAAATCGAGTTTAATTCCGTTTCCTTCGCCCGATGGCTCATTCGAACGCCCTAATTACGAGATTTTTTTAGAAAAACTATCTTAATACCTACCTTCACTGAATCAGGGAAGCATTTTCAAGGTTCGAAAGTGTGCGCAATCGATTTCCCGCATAAAGTTACCCCTAGAGAGGTCCTTTTCAAAAAAATTCTAAAAAATTTTTTGGAAAAAAATCACATCAAGTGGGCTCGCTAATCCTTAGTAATATCAACATTTGTAAAGATATAAAAAATGAAAAATTGATCCTTCAAAATTAGTTGTTTCTAGAATCAAGATTAATTTTGCTTGGATATTTTAAACCAATAAAATGTCAAGAGATGAAGACGATTCAAAAAGTCAAACCTCTAGTATAGCCACCGATGAGGCTAGTGAAGAAGAAGGAGAAGGAACCTATGTTGTCCGCGAGATTTTAGACCACTGCAAAAAAGATGGTGTCAAACATTATTTAGTAGGAAGCTTTTTTATATAATATCTAATCTAAATCAACTTTTGCTAGGTAGCATGGAAAGGTTGGGACAACCCAGAAGATAATACTTGGGAACCCGAGGAAAATCTGTGGGGTGCCAGAGATGCTATAAAGAAGTTTTGGAAGAAGAAAGGTGTTGATAAATCAATTGAAATCAATGTAAGCTTATGAAATTATACAGGGTGGGCAAAAAAGTGGCTTTTTTATTTTTGGGACCCGGAAATTTTATTCTAACAATGAGTCCTCTAGGGATAATTTTATGCGGGGAAATCATTCCTGGAGCGTGAAAACGACCTGACTCAGGAAAAAATTGGTTTTGAAGCGAAATGGTTATTTTTGTTTTTCGCATTTTTTTAATTGGAAATCACTCTTCTATGGGTAATTTTATGCGAGAAATCGAATGCACACGTTTTCTAAGCATAAAAACGATTCCCTGATACAGAAAATGACAAATTTTCACTTTTTCTTTAAAAATAACCATTTTCGCTTCAAAACCAATTTTTCCCTGAATTGGGTTCAGGAAAGCGTTTTTACACTCCAGGAATGTGCGTAATCGATTCCCCGCATAAAATTATCCCTAGAGGGCTTATTTTTAGAAAAATAAATTTCCGGGTTCCAAAAAATAAAAAAGGCACTTTTTTGGCCCACCCTGTATAAAGCGGATAAATCTGTCATTTTAGGAAAAAGTTGAAGATAAGGAGGAGGAAGATGATGATGGAGAATATAGAGTTCAGAAAGTTATTACACATCGTTTGTAAGTTGTTATATTGATTTAAAGGAGGAAGGCTGACTGAGGCTATTTATCGCAAACAAATTTTCAACAAACGTAAAAAATGTTCGAAGCGATGAAAAAAATACTGTTTTTATGAAAAATATAAAAAAATTTGGGCGTTTTTTGGCCATTTTTAGGAGTTTTTTGGTCTTTTTTACAGCAAGTTTCAATCAATAAAAATTTTAAAATGGCCAAAAAACACCCAAAAAAATTTTTTTCGATTTTTTCTCCCAAACAGTATTTTTTTCATCGTTTCGAATATTTATTTTTTACGTTTGTCGAAAAAATCTTTTGTGATAACTCGCCTTAATCTACCCTTTAAGTGCCATAACATGACTATATACAGAGTGGTCTGAAAGAAGTTCAGTAATTTTCATAATGAGTACCGGAGACCGAGCGCTCCGTGCTCGGAAGGGAGAAGAAAAGTTAGTGTGAATACATGCCTCTTCTCTCTTTCAAGCACTTCATCCTTCCTCGAGCGTTTCCCCCTTTTTCCGAACAATTTTGTCATAAAATTGATGTTCTATGAAGTTGTTCCTGAGTTCACGACGAACAACTTTGTAGAACATCTTTTTGATATAAAAAATTCCTTTATGAAGAAAATCCTTATGAAAATTAAATGAGGGGCAAACTTTTCCGACTACTCCTGTAAAATAGTAAATCTTTTTTTAGATATAAAGATTTGAAGAAGCAAGGAATTATCATCGACAGTCAGTTTAAACCAGATCAAATCCTTTACCGAGTATGAATTTTGACTTTTTTTAATGAGATTTTTTCCCAGGTTCGATGGGACGGATACTCGCCAGATGATGATACATGGGAACCCGAAAGGATCATGAAAAATGTTAAAGCTTTTATTGAATATCAGAAAAAGAACCATCTAGGTATATTTTGATTCAGTTTTACAGGGTGTATAAAAAACCGGAATTTGGTAATTTTTTATGGTTTTTTCTATCCGAAATTTGTTCAAAAATGACCCTATTGGGGCTAATTTTATGTGAGGAATCGGTTGCATACATTTACGAAGTTTGAAAACGCTTCCCTGATCCTGAAAAAAAGAAAACTTGATGTATTATAGCAAAATTGGTCATACAAAGCTTATTTGATGCTTCGAAGATGATGTAACTTTTTCTTTTGTAAAAATTTATCAAAACAAGAAACAGAAAGAACGATAACAAAAAATAGAAAATATAAACAACGTTGTAAAAGTTCAAAAAAAGCTTTTAAAACTTCATGAAAGTCTTGCATTTTCTATCTAAATATGAGATTTTATAAGATTTTAATCAATACACACACCCCAATTATCTGAATCAGGATCAGGGAAGCGTTTTCAAGCTTTGGGAATGAGCGCAATCAATTCCTTGCATAAAATTAACCCTAATAGGATCCATTTTTGAAACAAATTTTTTGGGTCGAAAAAAACATGAAAAAATCACCAAAATTCCGGTTTTTAATACATCCTGTATTATGTTTGGAAGATGGATAAAAGTGAACTATCCACTGACTTCGCAAAATTGGCGAAATTGTAAATATAAAGCTATTTTTAGGCATATATACAACGGGAAGATCAAAATCTCCATCAGTTGAGCATACTGGTAAAAAGCGAGCTGGTTCTCCGTTAAATAAAAATTTGAATAAAAAATCCAAATGTATGTATTTATCATTTTTGTATGAGATTATTGGGTACTAGTATGGTACGAGGACGGCACTTGAAAATTTTTTTCAAGTATAACATATATGAAGGGGTGCCAAGTCTGCTGATTTTTTAGAAAATTGATGATTTTGAGATATCAAATCTGGCAAAATGCTGATTTTTCAGTGTTAAATCTTATTTTTTAGATGCGAAATTTTGTCAAAATTATAAGAAATATAATGGAAAATTAGCATTCCGCTAATTTTTGCTCCTAAAATCCGATTTTTGAAGTCAGATTTGCTATTTTGAAACAAATGTTCTTGGTATCCCTGCATATATGGGCTATTTTTTGGTGTAGAACCCAAAAATTGCATTTATAAATTATGAAAACGCTCTTAACAACTCGAAAAATAGCATATGAATCTTGATGATGTGTTTAAAATTTTATGTATCTCTGCGTGGTCTTATTGGCGGGAAAATTTACTTCTATAAAGATCCCTGTGTGGCCGTAAAATGATTTATTTTAAGTTGTTAGAAGCGTTTTCATAATTTATAAAAGCGATTTTTGGATTATACACCAAAAAATATTCCATATATGTTATACTTGGAAAACTTGAAAAAAAATTTTCAAGTGCGGTCCCCGTACCATATCTTACCGATTATTGTTTAGATGATGAGCGAGACAAAAAATTGTTTTTTCCTCCTACAAAAGATGAAATTCGGAAGTTGCAAGCTCTCCAAGCTCAAGGCGAGTAATTTAAATAGTAATTGAGTGATGTTTGTGTGTGTGCCCGGAATCATGTCACCGGGAATTATGATGAAGGATTTTCTCTACACAACACAATTATATAATTGTCCCTTGATCAAAAAATTTGGCAATTCCTTTTACTGGTTTAACTTCTTATTTTATAGGAACCAAAGAGACTGACGCACAAAGGAAAGCTCGTGAACACCAACTTCAAGAAGGTGGGGATGTTTTTGGCCATTTCCTATCCAATATCGACAGTCAAAAGAAGGCAATTGCCAAAAAGAAGGCTCTTGAAAAGGTATATATATTTTTTGCTTATTTGATCGTTGAGAATTTTTTGTTAAAAATTCTCTTGATGTGCTTTATTTGAAACAGGCTATTTCCTTCCGATTGTTTACACATAGTTTTAGCAACGCAAACGTGAAGCAGAATTGAAGGCGAAAGAACAAGTAAGCGACATCGATCCCAATGAATTGTTCAAACAATACGAAGAAGAAGCACGCCGGCAACTGAACGAGCCACCGCCACGTGTCAAACGAGTTACTCCCGAAGAAATAGCTGCATTTAAGGAAAAATTTAAGCGGATCCGAGAAGAGCAAAAACCTGAACAGAAAAAGAAACGCCAAGCTCGCCGCAAAGCCATCATAGCACAATATCCACGACGACACACTCGAAGTAGAGTACTAAATTTATAGTACTTGGTGATTTAAAAGTTCCCTATTACTTTGAAATTTTATAATTACACAAATATATAAAAGCCAAATTAAACGTAATTAGAAAATTATTTGCACTTTTGAATCATTTGTTCGTTTGTGAACATCTACTTAACCATAACAAAAACAGCTGGCACTTCTTGAACTTGAATAATTTCAGGCCAAGATCTTCACGAAGAATCCTATGGGCAGAATTTGCCGAACTTCCCAGTTTTTGGCTAGCTTTCGCGTTGAGTTCTTGGATTTTGATTGATCATTCCTCGCGCACTTCGACGGTTTGCTGGGGTCCTCGATGTTCTTTTCCTACCTCTTCCTGGCCTATCTTAATTGGTTCCGGTTTCTTCGTATCGCTTAATATTTTTGGACACTGTCGTAATATCCATAAGCCTTGAAATTTCTAAATTAAATTAAAATTCCCAGGTGTCTCCTTTATTTTGAGACACTTTATGTTGTTTGTTATAAAAATTCAAAGTGTTCGGGAACTTTTAAATCACTCTGTAAATTAATACACGAATTTTTAGGTTATGTGAAAGCTTTAGAAGAATCCACAGTCGACAACGAGGATGAAGCAATACCTGCTCCAACTGAAGAAAGGAATGATGCACAAACTGAAAATAATGTGATGCTTGAAATTTTCAAGACAAAGAAGAAAGAAGAGATTGGAGAACTTGAAGAAGCAGTTGAATTTTCTCTTGAAGTTGACACAAAATCTTTAAAAAATCAAACTCTGTATTCTCCAAAGCTCGAAATAGCTGAATCTATGGAAATTGAGCCTAACAAGGAGCTAGAAACGATTCCAGATGAAAAGAAAGCCATTATAGCCGAATTAAATGATGCTAAAGAGCCAGTTGGAGTTATTGATGAAGAACAGCTTGACGAAGCAACACCGGCTGATGTCAACAAGTCAGCGACGGTTGTAGACGAGGAAAGAGAAGTTGAAGCAGAAATAGTAGTTGAGTGTGTCAAGCAAGTTGTTCTACCAGCTTCTGAAATTAAAATACAAAAAGAAATGATGGAAGTTGATGCTCAAGCTCAATCAAGTGACTTGCCTTTACAAGAGACAAGTGAAGTGGTTAAAGATGAAGCTGACAAAACAGTAGCCATTTTGGATAAAGAAGATGAAACAGCACAGGAGTCTGAAAATCTAGTCGCGAGCAAAGCTAATCTACAGCCAGTTGAATTACCTCTTGAAGAGAAAGCAAATAAAATGGTTCCAGTGGAAACTATGATTGAGCCGGATCAAGTTATGGGAAATGAAGATCCAGTGAGTTTGAAACAATAGGGTGTTCCCCTCCCCAAAAATGGCAATTTTGAGATTTTTAATTTTTACCAAAAATCTCCCCTATATAATTGAACAGGGCCGTATCCAGGATTTTAAAAATCTGCAGTTTGAAGATTTAAAAAATGGAAACATACGTATTCGGATAGCCCAAATATGAGTTTGAAGACGATTTTTAGTCGAAAAAAATTTTTGATCTCACTCCTTGGCTGTAGGGTCACAAAGCTTAAAAATATACAAAAGTGATTTTCAACAACAAAAAGCACAGAGGGACCCTTATGATTGTTAACAAAAAATTTTTACCCGCCCTCCGAAATTTTTTTCTTCCTACGGCCCTGGACTGACAAAAACCGATTTTGTTTTTATAATTTGGACATTTTAGCCGGATGCTACACATGAACCCTTGCATGCTTTAGTTGCACCAGAAGTCTCAAACTTACTCAAGGATCTCGCTAACAAACCAGAAGAAAAGCGACTACTTTCATCCGAAGTCGCAACTTCATCGACTTTGCTTGACTCGATGTTCACTTCAATACCCGGAAATCAAGAAGAAACTAGTTCAATTGTTGAGCCCAAATCTATGGAAGTTTTAGACGCTGAATCAAACTCCTCTAAACTAGAGAATAAGCCAGTGAAAGAGCTTGAGGCAGAAGTCGGATTGAAGACGTCCCTGAAGCAGGAAGAACTTGTTTCAGATGCAAGCGAAACAACAAAAGAAGCCTTACCAATGATTTTTATAAAATCGAATGAAAATGAACAAGAGAACATACCTAGAAAAGTAAATCAAGATAAAATCTTCTTGGAATCAAAAGAAACGACACCAAATGTGAATTCTGAAACGAAATCCGAAGCCAGAGCTCCTCCAGCAATCTCACCTGAAGAAGAGAAGAACCTGGATCGCCACACAAAGTACCTATCGTCTCTTTCAGAAATCATCAAAGTTGTTGAACAGATGAAAGTCTCCAATAATAAGGTATGATTTTCAAAGGCGACGCTAGAGTTACACCAAACAAGGGTCAAGGAAGCATTTTCAAGGTCCAGGAATGCGCGCAATCGATTTCCCGCCTATAAATTTAATTGAAAAATTCAAGTGCTTACGAACCTTTGACACACTCTGTATATAGACGGTTTTCTCATAAAAATCCGAAATGTTTGATTTTCGCTTCAATACACCGATTCTTTCCCTGAATCAGGGTCAAGGAAGCGTTTTCACAATTTGGGAGTGCGCGTAATCGATTCCCCACATAGAATTACCCATAAAAATGATCATTTTAGAAAAATTTTTTCATGAAATAGTCCATAATTTATATTCCCTTTAAAAGCAAGCACTTTTAAAAAAAATTTCGCCTGCGCGCTGACTTTTTTGCTTTATAAAAATTTTTGGCAAAAAAATTTGCCAAAAATTTGATCACTTCAGCTCCCTCCGAAATTTTTTTCTGACTACACCCATGGAGCGACCATTTTACATAAGGGTTATGTTTTTTTTTCAATTTTTGTCCAAAATTTGATAAAAATCATTGAGGTTTGACCCAAAAGTTATCTCCTCTAAAAAAATCCTGGTTACAGCACTGGGGGCATTCCCCCTCTAGCGTCGCCTATGATAGTTTTGATGAAACGAGTAAATGAATCGATGACTATTTAGGAAACAAAAAATGCGGTGATTTACGAAAATTTGGCAGTATGTAAAAATATCAAAGGTAGGATATTTTGTATACATGGTGCGAAAAAATTATTGGTAATTTTGTAAACTTGAAAAGGTACAGATCGAGGTTGGAAGAAATTGTTTAAAAACGAATTTCTAGGGGCAAAAATATCATAAAATTGCCTGAATCAGGGCCAGGAAAGCGTTTTTACGCTCTGAAAATAGTTGCAATCGATTCCACATAAAATTACATCTTTTTTTAAATTTTTTAGACCGAGATCGAGTCCCGATCTGCACCCCCTTTAATTATAGGGCTCCAAGCGTTTTTCATAGGTACGCTACTAGAAAAATTATTTCCTATTTTTCTGGCCTAAATGAAAAAATTTTAACCTAAAAATCCGTGACTGATGTCCTCGGTAACGGATGACCGTAATTTTGAATTGTGCCAGTTGTTCTAATGCCGTATTTTTTAGGAATACAAGATCCACGAGTGAGAAAGCGATGCAGGAAAGCCCTTGGAGACTTCATGTCAGATCGGCAAAAAGAATATTTGGATAAAGTGTGATAATCATAGTCCATTCCATTTCTCATTTATTACTTCCGCGTCTTTCACATTGTTATTTATAATTTTATTGATATATAGTCCGTTTCAGCTTCAACTATAAAAAAAGCTGGACCTAAAATTGAAATATGCATCCCGTCCAATCTGGCAAGTTAAGCAACGTTGGGCCCGCAGGTTCGATCCCACGAGGGCAAACATTTCGATCTACATAAAACTTGGTTCTATTGCATCTGTGCCGTCCAATCGATTTTGTACCGTCCAATATACGTTTAACCGTCCAATAGAGTCTTTAATCGTCCAATCAAAATTTTTACCGTCCAATCAATTTTTTAACCGTCCAAACAATATATTTATAGCACGACAAATATATTGTTTGAACGGTTAAAAAATTGATTGGACGGTAAAAATTTTGATTGGACGGTTAAAGACTATTGGACGGTACAAAATCGATTGGACGGCACAGGTGCAATAGAACCAAAAACTTTCCTTAGAGCAAACAATTTTTGCTCCATTCTTTGTAAGAAAGTTGTTTTGTATATCGAAATTTTTGTCCTAGTGGGATCGAACCTGCGGGCCCAGCGTTGCTTAACTTGCCAGATCGGACGGGATGCTAACTTCTGACTTTGAATTTTAGGTCCAGCTTTTTATAGTTGGGTCTGAAACGGACTATACAGTATGTTAGATAAAAATCTACGACGATTTGAAAATTCAGGATCTCAACGACGAAAACGACTTTTCCCACTCGGTTTGCTATTGTGTTTCGTATGCAAAATTATTAAGAGAAAAATCGTTTTCGAACATATTTTTTAAATTTTTAAAATAGTTTTTTTGATCATGTCGGTTGGGCCCCGAGGTAAAGTAGCTCCAAAATTTTTCCTAAAAAACTCGATTAGTGGACCATCAAAATAAAACAAACCTCATGAGAAAAAAAAGTCGTTTTTGAGACCCGAATTTTCAAATCGTTATAATTTTATCTAACATACTGTAGCAAAATTTTGGTTTAATTTTACGGGATTTCTAGGCTACCTTTATTCATTGCTCAATCTTATGCAATATTTGTTCATAATTTTGTTATACTTTTTTAAAACATACAAATAGGCAAACCCAGATTTTTATGTCTTCGCCATTATCTTTTTTGGTGCAAGGATCAAAGTAATCCACTCCGGAGTGGGCAAATGGAGTCCTTATGCCAGTTTTTCTATATTAAATCGGGTTTATATATATATTTCAATATTTTTATTTTTTGAGAATTCTAACATGTTTATCTCACCAAGTGCTATTTATTATTATTATGGGTTTCTTATTCTGAATTTCATTTTGTGAATGTTTGTAGTTTTTTTCGGCACTAGGATAATTCCTCCAAATCAAAAAAACTTTTTATGGCTGAAGTAAAAATTCAAGGGTCTTTTTTATTTAACTATTTGGGCACCTTGCTGACATTTTACAAAAAACCGCATCGAAAA
>OZJO01014745.1:0-11822 GCA_900406225.1 Acrobeloides nanus | reverse complement strand
GATCAAAAAGAAGACCAGCTTTTGATAGTTCAAGATGATTTGAAACAGGGTGATCTAAAAGTTAGTCTTTAATAGCATCTTTTTTAAGTATAAAGGATTTGATTCTTTAAATAGGATAACCATAAAGAATGTATACCGCAAAGGACAAAATTGAAAATAAGCCTCATGCCCCGATAGTATGGGGTCATCCAGATATTACGTAATCAAGTAGGGGGAAGGGGTAGCCAAACGATTATGGGGGGAGGGGGGGATCAGGTCAATGATTACGTAATCACAATGTATAAAATTTTTTGTTTCAATTTTTCGGATTTTTTCAATTTTTTCAATCTTTTCGAACTTTTTCCAAATTTTTCAATTTTTTCGATTTTTTTCGAAAAACTGTTAGCAATTTTTTCAATTTAAAACCAAATAACATTCGTCATATATATCATATTTTTGTTATAAAAATTGTTTATAAACTTTGATTTGTATTTTAAAAATTTTGCTATTGATTACGTAATCATGGGGGGAGGGGGCAGCTAAATGATTACGGATGATTACAGGGGGGGGGGGGGGGTTCAAAAAACCAAAAATTTTTATTACGTAATATCTGGATGATCCCTATCGTGGATTAGTGGTGGAAATTGCCCCCCCCCCCTCAATGTAGGAACAAACCTTATCTTTTTTTTAAACATCCTTATCTTTTAGCCAGTTGAAGGAAGGTTTTTTAATTTTGTAAAGAATTTTTTCAAGAACACACCTAAACAAATATTGGGTTGTTCGGAAATTGTTTTTGTTTTTTCGAAAATGGTGTTTTCAACCATTTTAAATATCACCATCGTTTTCCCATATCCGGCAATAGGTGGAATCGACGATTTTAGAAATTTTTTTGATTTTGTCACTTGGGGGACCGAGGGGTAAGAAAAATCGAATTTTCAAAAAAGTTCTCCAAATCAGCTGATTTTTTGTACTCGGGGTTATTCGACATGGGAAACTCGAATCTGAAGGAATTCTTGATTTTGACATCAAGAAAGGGTCAAATCGGCCATTTTATGAAATTTTCGCTGGTTTGGTCCCATGTCGCCCCCACCCACGCTGCACTCTCCCAAAAAGGCCTATCACCCTGCACTTTGCGCCGAAGGCTCAAAATTTTTCCTATTCTCCTTCTTATCTTTTCTTGCCCAATGATTTTGAAAAAAATTTCAAAAATTATAATGGTCCCTGATTATGATTTTTCACCAAAATTGTCTTTTTTTTAAATCGTAAATTCTGAGAATTTTCAGCTTAAAAACGCAAATTTTATATAAAAAAATTATCTCTTGCAGCGCTGATATCGTAAGAGACCATTTCTATTGTAAAAAACTACTTCGCAATTTTATCATTTTTCCGCACCTATCTCTTTATGTGTGATCTTGGCCAATATGCAACTCTCCAAAAATTCAAATTCCCAAAATACTACTCGCCAATACGCGCAAAAAACATTACAAAAATTTAACTTTTTTAAAACGTTCTTTATCAATTTTTACCATAAAAATTCAATTTTTCCTTTTAATAATTTTTTGGGAAGTCCCTCTCCAAACTGGAGGCTACCGTCGCCACTTGCTTTGCTTGTGGATTTTTCGGAGTGTTTTGGTGATTTTTGGAAAAATAGTTTTTTAATTTGATTTTTTGTATTTTAAGAAACCTGTGATAGAAGAAAACGGTGAAAAGAATGATAAAAAGGGTGATAAAAAGCATCGCAAGCCAAAAATCAAAAAAGGTCGACATCATAAAAAAGGTAAGAAAGGAAAGAAACATGGTAAGAAAGGCAAAAAAGGTCGCAAGGGATCAACCACTGCCAACCCATTAACTTTTATTTGATAAAAATCACTAGATCGCACTTATTTTATTGTAATAAAAGTTTGTATAATAAAAGCTTCAAGTCTCAGTCTCAAATTTGCTACATTTGTTGTGTCTCGTTTAGGAATCTCACCCCTGCTAGGCCTGAAATTTTCAGCCATAAAATTTTTTACAACCTGTTTGACCCGATAAAAACGAAATTTCGATCTCCGGGGATCCAACCCTTTGTGCAATATGAATTTTGCATCATTTGCTCTTCGCAAATGGTGCAAAATTCATATACGCTGAATTTTTTCTTGGCGGGAAATGCCATATTTATTGACAACTTTATACTTTGACATAATATACATCTATCATAATCTATTAGGTTGATCGAAAAGCTGCGACTTTTCACATGATTTTTGGTTCCGAAATTTTTTTCTAAAAAGGACTCCTATAGGGGTAATTTGGTGCGGGGAATCAATTGCGCGCATTCCCGAAGCGTGAAAACGCTTCCTTGACCCTGTTTCAGGGAAAAATTGATTTTTTGAGGCAAAAATGAACTAAAATTTGATTCTTCGCCGGAAGACCGGCTGCTAGGGGTTTTTTTAGTCGGAGAATCGATTGCGTGCATTTCCGAAGCGTGGAAATGCTTTCCTCGCCCTGATTCAGGAGTACTTTTTATATAAATTTGGTAACAATAATTTTTTCCTAAAAATGATCCCTATAGGGGTAATTTTTGCGAAAATTTCGAAAAACGTACTCTAGTCACGAAAAAACTTAACTTTCTCTGTATTTCGCTATTTAATATACACTTCTTAAAACTTTTTACACCAAATAGTTCACATTTATAGAAAACTAATGGTGACCCTCATTCATCGGCATACATTAAACTCTCATTTCACGCTTCGGGACTGCACGTAATCAATATCACGAAATTCTCTGCCATACAGGTGGTTTTCCGGCGAAAATCGAGTTTTAATTCATTTTTGCTTCAAAACACCTGAATCAGGGAAGCATTTTCACGCTTCGATAATGCGCGTAATCGATTCCCCGACTAGAAAAATTCCTAACAGCCAGTTTTCCGGCGCAAAATCGAATTTTAGTTCATTTTCGCTCCAATATGCCCACCATCTTCCCTGAAACAGGGTCAAGAAAGCATTTTCACGCTTCGGGAATGCGCGCAATCAATTCCCCGCACCAAATTACTCCTATAGGGATCCTGTTTAGAAAAAATCTCGAATCCAAAAATCATGTAAAAAGTCGCAGAACTTTTCGATTAACTCAATATTTTTGACACAAACATGGAAACCAAAAATTATATGTCCTATTTCTTGCCGAAGAAATAAAAGTTCTTGTTGGTGTCAGGGATATCCAAATTGTAGCATTGCTTCATACAATCTCGAGTTGAACAGCAATAATTTGTGATCACATCATATTCAGAGCAACGCAACAGGCAACACCGGAGGGCTATAGTTTCTAGCTTATATGGTTGGTATACTTCTCCTAAAAATGTCCAATAGGCATATAACGTACTAATTTTGTGATAAATTTTTAAAAAGTGGATGGACTAGTGGTCACAATGTTACAATTTTTTTCTTGAGAGTGGAGGGCAGCCTCTCCCAAATGAGTGGGTTTTAGATTTTTTGCGTCATCGGGGAGGGGGGGGGGATCTATGGTGTTATACCAAAAATTACCATTAATAAGCCGTGTCCCATTTAAACATGGCCATTGTTGCTCGGGATAAGTGCATCGATCTTCAACCATGTTAATATAGCGCTGGAAACAGCGATTAATAAGTTGTTGACGGGAAATCATGTGATGCTCATAGATAATACCAACTGAATGGTCGTAGATTATGAAAAGTATAAATATGGTTAGATAGAGCTGGACATGTTTAGAGCTGGACATCTTTCTGGCTAAAAATTCAAAAAATAAATTTAATTTTGATAAAAATAATATATGACTAACGGATCTTAGTTTTTTGCTTTTCGCCGAGTAGATCTTAATAATGCCCCTCTCCAAGGGAGTATGGGTGGGAACAGCGGTCAAGGGCCACGAAAAAGCATAGGCTGAGGACCAGCTCTGATTTTTCCCATCCTTTTTTTATTTTTCCCATCTCATTTTTTCCCACACAGGCCGAATGATATAAAGAGTATACTCAACAACTCTTCGGGTTTAGGAAGTTTTGAAATAAATATAGAAAAATCGCGAGGGCGATACCCTTATTTATCATTTAACTATCTCTACCTCTTTTATCTTACTACGGCATTCATCAAAGACAAAAAAGGATTGATGCCTACATTTTTTTGAATTTATTAAAAGAAGCAAAGATTCATATGCTATACTTCGAAATCTTTCTTACCTATATCTTTCATTCTTCTTATCTATGTCACGATTCTAAAGGCGTATGAGATCTATTAAATCCAAAAAAGGATTAATTAAGAGAGATTAGCACTTATTCAATTAAAAAAATATCAAGAATAGATAATCAAAAGGAAAAGAAATAGTCTAGTTGTAAATTGTTAGAACCACCTTTTAATTAGTTTGATTTAATCGGCAGCTATATTGGGGTATGAACGACCTCATTGCTATGCATAAATTATAGGAAAATGAAATTACAGAGTGTGCTTAAAGAAACCGCTCCTATACCGAACAGAATTCTTATGAAGTTTGATCGCTTTATGCAAATCGCTTTATCTCGGAGATTATTTTATTTTTTTAGGAATCGATTACGCATTTACGAAGTATGAATAAATTTTCCTGGTCCTAATTCATGCGATTTGCTCTTCCATACACCACCCCTTACCTAATAAGGTCGATGGAGCTACTTTGATTAGTTTTTAAACATAATCTTCATGGGGTAATTTTATGCTGGAAATCGATTGAGGGCATTCACAAGCCGCGAAGATAATCATTGCATAAAATGACCCTAGGAAGATAAAATGACCCCAAAAACAAAAGTTGCTCAACACTTCATGAAATATAATGTTATGAAGAAAAAAATTTAAAATTTTATCAAAAAAATTTAGTGCGTCTCCGTCCATCCCAATGCTCGATTCTTTCGGAGTCGGTGCTTTAAATTATAGTTTATATAGATATGTTCGAATACGCTAGTCATGTTGCTTTTGCCTTATGAATGAAAAACAAACTACCGGAAAAGTAAGATTATTCAGGGTGGCACAAAAAATGAGATTTTTTCGATTTTTGCGCTATTTTTTCGAAAAAATTTCAAATCTTTAAATTTTCACCAAAATAACCCTTTAGGGAGTTTTTCTATGCCAGGAATCGATTGCGCACATTGCCGAACCTTGAAAACGACTCTCTGACCATGAATTATCCTATTTTCGCTTCAATACACATGCCTCTTCTCTGAACCAGGGTCAGGTAAGCGTTTTTAAGGTCCGGCAATGTGCTCAATAGATTCATGGCATAGAAAACCCCTCACAAGATTATTTTTGTGAAAATTTTTTGAAAAAATTGCGCAAAAATCGAAAAAATCTCTCTTTTGCGCCACCCTGTAATTTACGTGGTATATGCATATTTCCTGATTTTAATGAAACATTGCTTTTAGCGTTTAAAGGCTTATATAATATATAATATTTTTATATATTAAAAAATCATGCTGATTTCTCGTTAATTCTTCCTTAAAACCAGATATGCTTATTACACTTTAAGTTGTTTATGAATATGGACATGTGATTTAAGAGACGATTTTTGAACACCCGATGATTCCACGAAGTAGAATCTTCGAGTTAAATGGTTCAAGTGCGCTCCAAGTTGAATTTATTTAGTAAGATTAACGCATGGGTAAATTTTTAAAAGTTATCCAATTCTTATTCGAAGCCCAAAAAGTCAAATCCTTGTCCGAAGTTCAAAAACTCATTTTACGTTAATTTTTTTAAATTTTCTAATCTAAAACACTCAAGATAACTTTTTTGGTCAAAATTTCTATTTCGCCGATATATTTCAACATGGCGAACATTTCTAGCACGGTTTCAAAAAAATCCGAGAAAAATTGCATTTGAAGACCCTGATTCAGGTTTTTGCGGGAAATTCAAATTCAAAATCGCAACTCAAAAATCGCCAACTTCAAACGCGATTATCTCGACAACGATAACGATTCNTTACTGTAAAAACAAAAAATGCTCCATTTTTCATGAATTTTCCGAATATATATAAATTATGGCAAATTTCGCTAATCTAAAGGATTTTCAATTTTTGACCTCCTTTAGTTTTAGCTACTTCGAAATGGACCATTTCGATGAAGATTCTCCGATTTTTATGATTTTTTGCATGGACGTTTCTCACATGCAGGACAATCCATAGCAGCTGAAATTAGACCCCCGCCGATATTCCTTGGGGTACTTTTAGAGTAAAAAAGCTATTTTGGGGCACCCGAAAAAGTGGTATCATACACTAATCTTATCATAGAAATTAAGGATAAAATTTTCAAATAGGATTTATCATACTATAAATGAGGCACATGTATCCACCAATAAAACGCACTTTATCCCATATCCATAGCCTTTATGGCTTCGGAGTTATGTTACTTTGAATTTTGGGTGTTAATAGCCAACTTCGATCACGTCTATCTCTACAGGGTTACACTTTCGCCCCGTGACCCCCGAACTAAAGTTGCTTCATTCACCTAGCCCAATAACATTTCCAATATGGGTTTTGATAAATCGGCAAAAAATTTTTGAGCGTCCCAAAGATCGGTTTTCTCAAATAACGTGTTTTAAACTATTACTACCTTTTCGTCCTGAATCCTAGACAATCCTACTCTATCCACATAATTCCTTAAAAGATATGCTCATAACAAGTTTCAATAAACACAATTTTCTTATAATAAGCCTACTTTCATCAATAATACATTAGTATATATTAGAAATTTACAAAGTTCTCACAAATCATAAGATAAGAACAATCTAGCACGAATAAACATGGCTCAACTTAAATTTATTGGATTTTTTCAAATGATATCACCATGTTATTGCAATAAAAGTTGAAAAATATAGTTTTTCTTTATTTTTCTTTATGCCATTTTGACTCGATGACTCAACTAAGAAAGCATAAAATGCCTCAATTTTTGCCAAATATGTAAAAAAACATTAATCCTGCGAAAAATCCGGATTTTCTTGCTAAACTTTAAGAGTTCAACCATATGATTCGGATGAATGACAAATTAAAAAATAAAAACACTGGAAGAATGATTCAACGTAAAGCTTACTAGTTAGCTATGTGAAAATTTATATTTTCCTGACGTCGAGCCTGGACCACGAATCTATACTCAAAAATAAAGTTGCACTTTTGTGCACAAAATTATAAATGAAATCACCAATTTGCCGATTTGTAATTGACCAAATTTCAGTCAAAATGACCACTAATGATCGTTTTCAAAAACGGAGAAATAGAAAATCAGCGATACCTAAGGCAATGTTGATTTGCTTCTTATTACAATCGTTAAATCAGCAAATCCCGGGATTTCGAAAGTGGACAAAAATATTTTTTATAGCCCTTATATGAACAAATAGTAGTAAAAGAAGTGATCAACCTAGCATATTAATAGTTGAGAATAAGCAATTGACTGACGTTATCCTTAAATTCATAACATATTTTCTAACAAAAGGTATAAACGTATAACTATAATCTCAAGTTCAAGTACAGGGTGATCAAAAAGTTTGGAAACTTTTTTCATCCAATTTTTCTCAGCCTTATCTCCAGCTCCATGCTTTTTTGATGCGGTCTTTTGCCAGTATATACAAGACAGGGATGGAGAAATTTTTAGTACGGGAGTTAATTTTCCCCCTGAAACGTACTTTTTGCCAGTGCACATTTACTGCTGCACTTCAAACAGCCATTTTTGGTGATTTTTTCAGATTTTGGTGACTAACTTGATCAAATTGCATCCGTTTTCGATCATTTCTTTTTTATTTTTGTAGCACATGCTGAGTGCTATAGAAATAAAAATAATTATCGAAAACGGATGCGATTTGATCGAGTTGGTCAACAATTTTTGCAAAAATCGGCTGTTGGAGGTGCAGAAAGAAATGGGAATGACAAAAAAAAGTACGCATCGGGAAAAAATAATATCTAACCAAAAATTTGCTCATCCCTGACTTATATATACTAGCAAAAGACCGCATCAAAAAAGCATCACTGGAGCCGGAGATAAGGCTGAGAAAAGTTGGATGAAAAAAGTTTCTAAACTTTTTGATTACCCTGTATAAACCCCATTTTATAAAAACTTGCTTATGAATCCGGCTTGAATTCATTTTTATATTGGATTAACAATAGCTTAATACGTCAATGCATGTACAGAAATAGTTTTTATTTAAGATTCATCAAAAGTTATTGTTCTTAAATGCTTTAAGATATACAGGGTGCGGCAAAAGTTCTTGGACAAAATAATAGCCAAAAAACGGCATTATAAGTAAAATATTTTCAAACAAATCATTTTATTTGAGAGTAAGCAGTCAAAAAAAAACAATTTTATTTCAACAAATGCTCAAATCGACCATCTTCTGCCGCGATACAGGCGTCGAGACGTTTCATAAAGCCATCTACCATGGTCGCACACATGTTTCTAATGGAATTTGTAATTATGAAGAAGAAGTATGGTCGCACAAAATAGGAACATAAGTTGAAAATTTTTTAAGCCAAAATGTTCAAAAAGGTTCTAAACTGCAAGATCAAGCAAAAAAATTAAAAGAAATATTTGCACTTTTCGAGAAAATTTTAGTTGAAACATTTATCCAAGAACCTTTGCCGCACCCTGTACAGGGTGGCTTTAAAGTTCTGTTACAACTTTTTATACCGAATTAACACAACAAAAACAATGTCCACTTTCGAAGAATTTTACCTCATAGAGGTTTGTACGTATGGAGAATCGACTTCCGAAAGAATTGAGCGATGTAAAATTTTACGATGCCTTGTATGGCGCCTTTATTTCCTAAAGGACACAATATGGAAAATCGTTACATAAGTGACAAGATCCGACAATTTCGATTTCTAGGGTGTTTTTGTAGACAACAAACTTGAATTCGCATGATTTGAGCCCCTTCTAGCTCAACGTGATTGTGTTTTGTTCGATCTTTGCGGGTCAAATGGGGTGCATCCGAAGAAAAGTGCATATAAGAAGATTAGGTTGAGCTATCCTTAGAGCTCTAAAGAACCCCCGTATATGGCCAATGAAATTTTTTCATCGCTCAATTCTTGTGGAAATCAATTCCCCGTTCGTAAAAAACCTATAGGGTAGAATTTTGTCGAAAGTTGACGTTATTTTTCTGTGTTAATTCGTATAAAATGTTGTAACAGAATTTTAAGGCCACCCTGTATAAAAAATGTATCATAGAACAAAGGGCTAGATTTATTGTTATACAAATCTATCAAAATATAATTAATTTAGCCCACTCGCTATATTGTTGCTCATATGTTATTTCCGATATTGTATTATATATTTTATACACCTTTCTTATGATTTTATTGAAATTGAAATGTTTAATACCACGCAAATTTTATCCTACTACTATAAACGTGTAATGTTTGCCTGTCTGATGTCTAGATAATCTCGATGACGTTAGATTTAAACTGTTAGCGCTAAAATAAAAGTTGTAGGGGGGGGGGAGGGCGTTGAGAGAAGACGATTGACACAAAAATCATCGAAATCAGAAAGAAAAATTTTTCACTTTTTTAGTATTTTTTATTATTTTATTCTAGAGTAAAATCTCGGGGAGTGACGCTCGAAGTCATTCTCAGAGAAACCGCGAGCACGCTAGTGTTAGGCCCCAGTACTAATGTTATATGATATTGAACGGAAATTTGTCTGTCAATTTTGCCTTTGCTCATTATAGTTTTTCATCAAATTTAAAGAAACAACGGCTGATCATGAACATAATATATGGCCACCGGAATTAAAAGATTTGAGATCTCTCAAAATGCCTATTTTACAGCTATTAGACTTTGATGAAGCTCCAGAGGATTCCGAGGACCTGTTTTGTCTAAATAAGAAGTTTGGAGGGGTGTTAAAATTCTTAATTTCGTCGTCTTATATGTTTTTATCTTTACTTGAAAAGTTTAACATGAATTAAAAATTAATATTATTCAAACATATATATTCATGGGTTTTAAAGCCTAAATATTATATTGCAACAAAAAATGTGGTCAATGAGCTCCAAGGGGCATTCATTTTTGAATTTTAAGAAATTGAGCAGTTTTTTCGGGTGTGAAGTAAGTGAAAAGCTACCAGATGGGAAGTATCCAGTTTATAAAGATCAAGTTAGGGAAGTGTCCCGCTGGTAAGAGGGCTATACAAGGCCTTGGAACAAGACCAAGTATACAAAGCCTTGGAAATGATGGGAAGCCCTTTGAAGCTAATTTTAAAAAAATACAGAGTTCTCTAAAAAAAGAGCAATTTTAAGATTTTTTCAAGTTTTTTAATTTTCATCAAAACAACCCTATAGGGGGGGGGGGTTTATATACGATAAATCGATTGATCGCATTGCCGGAACTTGAAAACGCGTTCCTGACCCCATAATAGCTTATTCCGCTTCAATAAACACATATTTTCCTTCTGATTTTTTGCCTGAATCAGGATAAGGGAAGCGTGTTCAAGGTTCAGTAATGCGCGTAATCGATCGAAACCCCCCCCCCTTTCTATTTTGGTGAAACTTTAAAAAATTGAAAAATCGAGCAAAAATCTCAAAATTGCCCTTTTGGAACACCCTGTATATTAGACACTTTAAAAAATTAACAATAAGTGAAAAATAAAAACCCTGAAAAAAAATTAAAGTGAATTTTAAAACATAGAAAGAGTGAATTCTGTTAAGGCGATTTGTTTAAAAATGATATGAAAAAAATTAAAAATTCAATTAACCGTATAAATGTAAACTATGATACTAAATAGAAAAAAATGGTTCATATGCAAGCTAACAAGATCACAAAAGATATTGCAACAAAGATATTAGTATATTAGACTCATCACTTTAAAATTTTTAGATACAAAGAAATTTTGTTTAATGAAACATTTTTGGCAATTTTTGCACATTGCCTAGACTAATAAGAAAACAAATAAAAAAACATTAATGCAGGAAAAACCAAAAACCTGAAATTTTAAAGAAAAAGACTCGTACTAGAATATAAAGTGAACATTGCAGTGGAAAAAACTAAATTAAAAAAATGTGGCATATGCACCTATAGAGCAGTCTTGGTAAAAAAATCCAAAAATTTTAATTTCCTTTCTTGCTCACAAAGGCCTGCTTATGCCACTCAAAAAATAAAATCAAGTTTAAAAAATTAGCGTTTTTTGTTGAACTGCTTTTGTTGTTCGTTGAGGCTTTCTATTTGATTACCAATAAAGTTAGCAAACATATGCATTCCAACTAAAATGGCAGGGGTGCCAAAACCATGTGTGAGCATTGAAAATTGAGTCAGGGGATCTTGAACGTTTGGATCGAGGATTGGTTCGGGGTTCTAAATAATAGATTATTTTTGTGATTCCCAATTCGTTTCCGCCGCTAAAAAAAGTCCGCTTGCCATAGTGCAATGGATAAGAAAGTCGCCTATCCGATCTGGTAAGTTAAGAAACGTTGGGCCCGCAGGTTCGATCCCCGTTGGGTAAAATTTTTAGCTTTCAAAAAAATGTTGTTTTTATTTTATTTTATGAAACAAACGTTTTTTGCTCCATGTTTGAAATATCATTTTGAAAATCAAAAATTTTACCTAATAGGGATAGAGCCTGCGGGCCCAACGTTGCTTAACTTTACAGATCGAATGGGTGTTTCCTTATGTCCGCATTATAGCAAGTGGACTTTGTTTTTTAGCGGCGGAAACGGACTATATATTCCTAGATTTTGAAGTAGTGCCAACCGCAGCAAGTATAGAATAAAAAGAACTAAGATTAGGTTATTGCACCAGCGTCCCCGTCCCACAAAGCTGAAGAGCTTGGGGTGGGTCCTGAATCTAGCTTGGGTGGGCCCTGATCATAGGTTCAAACAAGAGCGGTGGGGGGGGGGGGGGGGAAG
>OZJO01014743.1:0-18063 GCA_900406225.1 Acrobeloides nanus | reverse complement strand
ATTTTTTGACCATTTCTTAAGAACTTTTAAATTCATTATCTCAAAAACTATATATCCATTTCACAAGATTTTTGGGGGACTATAATTTTCCTATGCGCTCTACAAAATGGCTTTGTTATTTTTCAAAAATTCCTTAAGGGAAAAAATTCAGGTTTTCGCTTCAATATACAGACTTATTCAAAAATCATGAAAATATTTTAAAGAAAGTCGATCACGTGATTAGAAACTTGCAAAAAACTGCATATGAAAATCTTTTTTTCCTATTCCGAGATATCGAATTTTATTCCATTGTACATCTGGATATTTATAAAATAACCTTTACTATAAATAACAAATGTTTTTCAATTATATAAACTTCTAGAACAGTTTTAGACAAAACACCTAAATTACGAGAAGAGTAAAGAATTTATTGCAAATAATTATAAAGAATTGCCAGCGGACGCTACACATATAATTACAGACATTGACTATGGTGGCGTTGCAACTTTTACGGTGGGTGGTATGCTTGCGGATGGTGTAGATAAATCAGAGTTAAAAGAAAAACTTTGCGTATGTTTTTATATATGTTATCAGCATATCTGAAAGTTTCAGATATACCTAGGCATATCTGAAAGACGAATAAATTTAAAATATTTTTGCTAGGCCTTAGGCCCAGGCTTAGGCCTAGGCTTAGGCCTAGGCTTAGGCCTAGGCTTAGGCCTAGGCTTAAGCCTAGGCTTAGGGTTAGGCTAAGCCTAACAAGGGACACTCATCAAGTGATAGTCCCAGATTTGAACGAAGTCAATGTAAACTGATTCTATAGGCCCTAGTAGTTGCGAAAATATCAAAATTAGAGTTCCCTAGTTCGATTTTTGGAAAAGCATAATTCTAGGTATAAAAGCAAAAATTCAATTCACACATAGTGGTCAAAATCATTCCGTCTTACAACGGTCGTATTGGAGCAGTTGGTTAGCATGCAGTATTGGGTTCTACGATGCACAGATTCGATCCCCACCACATCACTTATTTTTGCACAATTTTTTTCGATTTAAAAAAAATTTTTAATTCGATTTTTACCCCCAAAAATCGAACTAGGGAACTCTAATTTTGATGTTTTCGTAACTACTAGGGCCTATAGAATCAGTTTACGTTGACTTCGTTCAAATCTGGGACTATCACTTCGTGAGTGTCCGTTGTAAGCCTAAGCCTAAAGCTTAAGCAAAAACAATATTTAATTTATTCGCCTTTCAGATATGCCGGTAACATATATATACTACAAAAATAACGGGTTTAGGAAGCTATCAATTCACTAAAAGGAGATAATTGGTCTTGCGATTTTGACGAAAACTTGACGATTTATTTGGATCACGATTTTTCTAACGATATTCATGATTTTTCTAAACAATATAATCAAGCATTGCATGACACTTTTAACGATTTAAGCATAGTACGCGAATTTTATCGTAATTTCAATTTTAAAATTCGCACCATCAATAATGGTGTTGGAGTTCCTATTGCATTCCATATGCAACCCTTGGAAATGCTTCAAATGGAACAAGAATCCCCTAAAGCTTTTCATGTGCCACCATCAGAAATTAAACGTATAACGGATATGTTAGAAGATCTAGAAAAGAGTAAGATTGAGGTTGACACAATCAATCGTTTGTTTGATGAATATGCATACTGCATATCTGGTCCCAAAGAAGATCCTTTATCGATGGATTCCAGAAAACTTTTAACAGACATTTCGACCGATTTGGACCTTTTTGCAGGGGATAGAATTGGAGCGCTCCAAGATTATTTATTAAAAATCCGAAACGAGAATTCATCCAATAGCATAGTCGATTGTTATGCCTCAAGAGAGGAACATCGAAGCAAAGTCATAGAAAAACTTCAATCTCCAAAGATCAGAATCGATACAGAAAAAATCAATTATATCAAACGTTTAAAAGGAAGTGGTGTGATTTACCTTAAAAAAGGTCAGAAGCTAGATAAAGAAATCGAAACGCTCAAATGTCGACACTGCTACATTTTCTTTGGCCGTTTTAGTTTGCCAGGAAAAGAAGCAAAGTTTGATGAGCGTAGAAAGAATTTTGATAAGTTGATGCAACAAAACCCAACCGCGTTCTTTGTCGATTTACAAATGCATAAGGATCTTAAAGAAATATTTGCGAAGCAAAATTTCTATAATTTGCCATCAGCGAGCCAAATTGGAAATCAAATATGGCGGTATTGCATCAACTCGAATGGCAAGCCAGAATTAAAGAATGTTGACACCAACGAATCTAGACAATCAAAGGTTACAAATCATTCAGAAAATAACTCCAATGCGAACTGCAGAATTATGTAGCCTATATTAATTAAATTTAATAATCGATCAAATATTTAAGTAAAATGTGATATTTCCCTTCAACTTATGCCTCAATATACCAATTTTTCCTATTTTTATTCAATATTCTTTTTAAAATTTGAATCTGGGGTCTATTATTGTACTTGACAAGTGATTAGTGACAAGTTACAAAAATGAAGGGAAAAAACCGACAAGTTGGCACTTGAAAAGTGACAAGTTCACTAAAAAACCGACAACTACTCAAACATAATTCTAACAAGTGATAAGTCAACAGTAACTAACCTATTTTGCTTAGTCAGTTTTTTTTGACAAGTGATAAATGACAAACTTGTCGGTTTTTTAGTGAACGTTGTCATTTTTCACTAATTGTCACTTTTCAAGTGTCAACTTGTCGGCTTTTTCCTTTATTTTTGTAACTTGCCTCTTATCACTTATGACTTGTCAGAGGTCTATTGTTGTACTTGATTAGTGAAAAGTGTCAAGTGATTAGTGACAAGTGAGCAAAAATGAATGAAAAAGTTGACAAGTGGGCACTTGATAAGTGACAAATGCACAAAAAAGTTGACAAGTTTGACACTTGTCAAAAAAGTTGATTAAGCTCTTTAGCTTAATCATTTGTCAACTTTTGTCAAACTTGTCAACTTTTTTATGTGCATTTGTCACTTATCAAGTGCCCACTTGTCAACTTCTTCATTCATTTTTGCTCACTTGTTACTTGACACTTGTCACTAATCAAGTACAACAATAGACCCCTGATGTTCAAAATTGACTGATTGAATGAAATTTTGATGATTGTGTCTTGTTTATGCATTAAATTTATGAGAAAGATCGTAATTTAGATTTAATAAATCAAAATCATTTATTTTCTATAATGTTTTAATCGCTTTTCGAAAGTTATTTATTCGATTCAAATTTTACAAATTATATAACCTTTAGTTTAGAAAGTGTGTTGGAAATATGGGCAGTCTGTTTAGCACTGGAAATGTTCAAACTAAACGCGTAAGACTTTTATCCTCTTGATTATTTTCTTATCAGAGGTGAAACGGACGGGGTTCCTCCATCCCTCTCAACAAGACTAAATTCACTTTAAAGGACGAGGGTCAACAAAATTTGTCCCCAAAAATTTGAGTTTTTTTTCTAAAAATTAAGAAAACTTTGAGTATTTTTTGTAGATTGGACTATACCTTGATTCACTTTCGTTCCTCGTCAAAAAATCAAAAGTCGAACATTATAAAAAAATCAAAGAAAGTTTGTGTATTGAAACGAAAACTTGCCCTCATCAAACTTATAAAATTCAAAATTTTAATCGATTAACTAAAATCGACTGGAATTGAAGCAAAACCTGGGTGAGCGTTCGATTTTAGACGACTTCAGTCAATGATTGAATTTATAGTGTTTGATTGAAGGCATTTTTTCATTTCAATACACAAACTTTATTTGAAAATTTTCAATAAAGTTAGATTGTTGCTTTTCTACAAGGAACGAAAGCGAATCAAGATATAGTCAAATCTACAAAAATACTTCAAATTTTCTGAATTTTCAGGAAAAAAAAACAAATTTTGAGAAACCAATTTTTTTACTCTCGCTCTTTAAAAAATGGGATTTGTTTGAAAATTTATATTCAAAATTACGTTGTTCTAAAATGCCCCCAAACTAAAATTTCTATACAAATGCTTCTTATTTATCTAGAACAAAAAAGAATAAAACAATTTTTAGCCTAACTACTCATCCCCAATTCAAAATGGACGGATCGATCCGATTAAGCTCTCTAGGATGCACCGGAGCATGAAAGAACAAACCAATGAATTAAATGCCTTTATCGAAACATTTGTCGACAGCATAAACAAAGAACAAGCTCCTGAACCGGTTGAGATACATACAATTGAACAAATGAATCAATATTATCAGGACCTCAAAAATAATCTAGCAAGTTTGCACGACGTTCTTCAATACATTGGGCAACACTATGTAAGATACGTAACATTAAAGGACCAGCCTACTTTTGGGAAAGTTTGATACCATGTGATAGAGCACAAAATTTGGAGCATTTTTTGCTTTTACAACACTATTTGAAAATCTAACGGTTAAAAGTTATGTGCGAAACAAAATTGATAAAAAATTTTTCAAATTTGCCGCAATTTGCCTGTACTCAGTTTTTTATATCAATCAGATTGTTTATTGAAACGATTTAATAAAACATTATAAAATTCAAAATCCTTGAACATTTGAGAAAAAATAAATACATCATTTTTTATATCTCGCCGAGACGAATAAAATGACACCAAAATGATTGAATTTGAAGAATGTTTTGGGTTATTAAAACGAAAACTCTGATTTCATGTTTTCGTTTCAATAACCCAAAATATTCTTCAAATTCAATAATTTTGGTGTCATTTTATTTGTTCCGGCAAGTTATAAAAAATGCTGTATTTATTTTTATTAGATCTTCAAGGATTTTGAATTTTATAATGTTTTATTAAATCGTTTCAATAAACAATCTGATTGATGCCTGAGCACAGGCAAATTGAGGCAAATTTGAAAAGTTTTTTCGCAATTTTGGGAGCTGTTATCGATTAGGAGCCCCACTGGACGTGAAAAATTTTCGAAAAAATTGAAGTCCCATTTTTTTCAAAAAAGTCTCCTAATAGGGGTAGTTTTGGGTGCTGAACACGATGGTGATGTTATTTTCGCATTATTCATTAAGAAAAAGCAAGGAAATGACAATTTTATTTACACAACTCAACAATATCAATAAAAAAGTAACAAAGCTTCAACAAATTGAACCTATCATGCAAATTCGAAAAGTTAGAAAATTAAGTAAATAAAATTGTTATTTCCTCGCTTTTTCTTAGTGAATAATGGGAAGATAACATCACTATCGTGTTTAGCACCCAAAACTACTCCTATTAGGGTACTTTTTTTGAAAAAAATGGGACTTCAATTTTTTCGAAATTTTTCACGATCAGTGGGGCCCCTAATCGATAACAGCTCCCAATTTTGTTTTGCTCATAACTTTTAAAGGGGGCGTAACATTTATGGCCCATTCTCGAAAAATCGAAAAAAATGTTCCGATTTTCTTCTAAAAACCGACTTTTTAGGGAATTTCTAGATGAAAAATCGATTGCGCGCATTTTCGAAGCGTGAAAAATTAAGTTTGACCCTGAAAATTAGGGTAGAACTGACAGTGAAAAAGAAACTGACGACGGTATGATAGAATAGATGTTTGTGCTTTGTAAAATGTCTTTGTTGAACTTTGTTGGAATAAAATGTCACGTAAATTTTATTGACGAATTTTGATTCGGTTTATTCCACCTATTTGAATACAATCATCTAAAAGCAAATCATAAAAATCGGCTTCGTTCGAACGAAGAAATAAAATATTGGAACAATGGTCTAATTTAATATCAGAAAATCGAAAAAAAATTTTCGCGTTGAAACTCAGTTCTACCCTAATTTTCAGGGTCAAGCTTAATTTTTCACGCTTCGAAAATGCGCGCAATCGATTTTTCGCCTAGAAATTACCCTAAAAAGTCGATTTTTAGAAGAAAATTGGAAAAATTTTTTTTCGATTTTTCGAGAATGGGCCATAAATGTACGCCCCTTTAAGGTTAGATTTTCAAGTAGTGCCGTAAAAGCAAAAAATGCTCCAAATTTTATCTCTATCACATGGCATAAACTCCCCAAAAGTAGACTGGTCCTTTAAGAGATACGTGACATTATGAGAGAATGATCTTTAAAAAAAAGTATAACATGTACAGGGTGTGGCAAAAAAGTGGATTTTTGCGTTTTTTAGTAAAATGACACCATAAGGGGTATTTTATGCAAGAAATCGATCGCGCGCATCGAGAAACCTTGAAAACGCCTCCCAGACCATGAAATATCCAATTTTCGGTTTTCATGTAGAAATTTCACCCCGAAACTACGAAAATTGTCTATTTCATGGTCTGGTTTTTCGATGATGTGCGCGATTCAAGATTTTTTGATGCGCGCAATCGCTTTCTCGCATAAAAATACCCCTTATGGGGTCATTTTTGAAAAAATTGAAAAATTTCGTCAAAAAACCAAAAATCCACATTTTTTGCCATGTATAGTCTGTTTCATGGCGAGGTTCCAAATTTCTGGGCGCATTTGGTCGAGTGGTAAGGCGTCAGATTACCAATCCGCGAGTTCGAATCCACTTGCCAGCGATTTCTTTTTACTCATTAAAATTGGCTAAAAAATTTTGCCTATGGATATTTTTAGGCGAAAAACACGAATTTGATATTATTTTTGCATAAATTTTTTTGTGGAAAATTTGCATAAATTTAATCGAAAATTAATTTTTAAATAAAAATACCCGTAGGCAAAAATTTTTAGCTAATTTGGATGAGTAAAAAGAAATTGCCGCCAGGTGGATTCGAACGGCGCCCACGGAATGTAATCTGGCGCCCTTGCCACTCGACCAAATGTGCGTAAAGAGATTTGGACATTGTCATGAAACAGACTATAATATAGAAATTATTTATTTCAGACTCGTGAAATGAGTGAAGATGAATTAAATGCAATTGTCGCTCAAGGAGAACTTGACGTTGATCAAGAAACGGTGCAGACTTTTCGCGAGGTTCTGTTTCTATTATTGAAGTTGTTAAGTAGTACTTAATTGTTTAATTTGCATATTTATTGTTATGTTCTAAGACTTGACACTTTCGTGATGACTTCGCCATGCGAATTGTCACAAGTTCTCGCGGTCAAATGCGAAACAATCAATGCTCGCTAGCAATGACGACTCAACGAAAGATGTGGAGCAGATCCAGCAAGCAATAGTGCCCTATCAAGCTATGATAGGCAACCAGAGAAATTATACAGTCCTATCAAACACAAACAGCAAAGCACACGAATTCCTGTTAGGAATAGAGATATGCCATGTCATTATTTCGATTATGATTATTTCATAATCAAGTATGACTCATTGCCTGATTATATTAGATTGATCGATAAGTTTTGGGCCCCCCTCTCAAAAATTTCATTCTTCTAAATTTTTTCTTACTTTTTTTGCTAGTAGTATAGAATGAAGTCTGAACTTTCATTTTTTAATAACAAATTTTTGGTTTTTAGCAAAATGGAAAAAAATAGAGGCGTTATTCGCGAACTGTTGAAATTTGAGTATGAACTGGGCCACAGCGCAAAAGAGGCCGTTAAGAACATCAATCGCGCGAAAGGGAATGGAACCGTGTCTTATACGAATGCCAAAGTATGGTTCTCCAAGTTCCGAAACAACGAAATGGATATTTCCGACAAAAAAAGGTCTGGGCGGCCGCAAGAAGTCGATCGAGTCGCTGTCGTCAACGCCGTTGAAGCCCATCCGTCACCAGAAAGGACTTTCGGGCAAAGAAAGCGATGCTTTGCGTGTGGTGGGACAGGCGTGGGACCATATTTTGGGAGCTTCTGGAGCAAGGGAAGACCGTTAACTCGAACGTCTACTGTGAACAACTCGAAAACACCCGCCGTGCCCTTCGAAATCGTCGAATCCCTGTGATTTTCCTCGATGACAACGCAAAACCCCACAGATCAAGGCTCAAGACATGGGATGGGAGCATCCGCTGTACAGGCCGGACCTCTCCTCAAGCGACTTCTACCTATTCCGAGCGTTGGAGCACTGGTTGCGCGGAAAAAAGTTCAGAACCATCGAAGAAATGTGCCAAAGTCTTACAGAATTCTTCGATTCTAAGGACAGAGATTGGTACCGCCGTGGAATCGCCAAACTCGAAGAACAATGGCAAAAAGTGATAGAATCTGGTGGAGAATACTTTGATTATTAGTTTTGTGTTGCTTTGTTCATCTTTTATTCAATAAAATATTGTTTTTGAGAGGCCCAAAACTTATCAATCAACCTAATATGATTATGTAAATATATTTCGTCATCGATTTCGAAACATGTCTGGTCTAGTATTAAAGTCATTACATGACTAGATCACGCGACTCGATATTTCATAATCAGCATTCCATAGACATAAATCATCAAAACAAATATTACCTGACTAGGCGGAGTCATCCTAAAGTTATGAAATATGGCGAAGATAAGTTCTTAATAAAAGGCAGTCAAATTGCTGACAGACCGTCAGTAGCTCGACGTATCCTCCGAGCCTCCCGGATATATTCAGCCCTAGGCTAACTTATATTGTTTTACATAGTCTTTTATTCCAGTCGTACGTGCATTGTATTTAAGTCTAGTTAAGGTAGATTGTCAGATAAACTAATACGAAAATAAAACCACATAGTTTATATATTGTGACTCGAACGCTAAGATTCGTCGAGATGATAAAAGACGATCCAATAATTACAAAAAGCGAAATCAGTCGACCAAAGGTCCAAGAGAAGCGTAAAGCCTCTCATTTACGCTTCTCTCAGACGTCCGTGATGGTCGGCTCCTGGTTTTCAACTCAAGCTTCGATTACCCTTTTATGGTTTACGCGTTCATTTATTGAGACTAAATTACCCCTCCCTTATTTGGATAAATACTCAGGTGCAACCGCCTGAACCAGCTATCAATTCAAGTTATAAACTTATCAAAGCGCTTATCTAACATCTATCGAAGATCGAAGCCTTCATGCGCTGAGTCGCGATTCACATCAAAACCTCAACTCAATAAAAACTTAATTGAAATAATATATTTTAGGCTGTATCTCAACAACAACGAGCACCGATTGTTAATCATCTGGCCGTTGGAGAAGCAAACTCCTTCTTGACGGACATTCTCGAAACTACGGAAGAGCAGCTTAATTATGCTAAAGCAAGTACCGATGAGGGAGTTTGGGAAAAGTTTTGTGACGAAGGTTACTTTTTAAATAATTTAAAAATAAAGAAATAAATGTAGGCGACATGAAGTTATTTTCTCGCAAGGATTATCAATCAGATGGTAATATGTGCGCGCCTCCATTGAAAGCTATACATTCAATAAAGGTAAAATTAGGATCTTTCTTCACAAATTCAAGGAGGTACTACTTCTAGGCTGATTTTCCAAAATTATTCAACGTTGTCAAAAATGAACTTATTTTAAAAAACCTTAATAATGTCATTTTTGACAAATTTGAATAATTTTCGAGAATCGATCTGGAAGTATTGGGTTGTTCCAAAATTTTCCGGATTTTTTACATAAAAAAATTTTTCGAATTCGAAAATTTTTTTCTAAAAATGACCTCTATAGAGATAATTTTATGCGGGGAATCGATTACGCGCACTTCCGAAGTGTGAAAACATTTCCCTGATCCAGATTCAGGGAAAACGGCGTGTTTATTGAAGCGAAAATCGAAAAATTTATATTTTTCGCGGAAAATAGACTCTCTAGGGGTACTCGGGGTTTAAATCAAACGTTCCCGAGATTGTCCGAAGACAGACAGACAAACGTTACACGTTTAATGTACAGGGTGTTTCAGCGTATTAGCGCGAGCAAAAATTAACATTTTTTCTTTTCAAAACCCTAATTTTCCCTGAATCAAGGCCAGAGAAGCATTTTCAGGCTTCGGAATGTGTGCAATCGATTCCTCGCATAAAATTACCCCTATAGGGGTCTTTTTAGAAAAAATTCGGAAAATTTCGGAACAACCCAATAGTACCCCTCTTTAAGAATTTTGAAATTTAAAAAAATTAAGAATTAAAAAATTAAAATTGTTACAATTAAAATTTTTTAATTTTTAGGGCGTTACGGCTAAAGAATGTATTGATTATTTTTTCAAACCGGAACATAAAATGGAATGGGATAGTATGATTTCTTCCTTTCAATATTTAATGCCAACGAATTTTAGTAGCGATCCAGGATATGGAGATCGTAGAACAAGTTCAACCTAACATCATTATATTCCATTTAAATCATAAATGGATTCCACCGGTCGCTAGGCGCGAATCGCTGTTCTGGTCACACTTATGCGATGTTTCATACACCAAATATAAAGATTCCAATGCTTTTGATGCATATGCTGTTTGCAATATTACATTTAATCGCGACGATGTGCAAGTACAATTTATCAACAGGGGAACACATCTCCGTAAAGCTAATATGCAAAAATTCGATTCTTCTAAAAAATGGAGCGCGTTTTTACGCAATAATAACATCGCCAACGTGTTTCCCGCATAAAATTACCCTGAATAGGGTCATTTTTGAGAAAATTTCAAAAAATAAAATTTTTTGATTTTAGACACTACGTTCAATCAGGGGTATACGAGCCGACAGTAGCTTCAACCGTTGTTTGAGAATTTCTGGGATTGTGGGTAATCCCAACACGGCGGACAAAACTTGTAAAAAACCATTCGCACAACTAAATAAACCTCTGCTGTCAAGTGGCTAAGACAGCGGATCATCATTCATGGGATTTTATCAAGTCCGGGTTCGACTCCTGCTTGCTGCATACTTTTTTGCATTATTTAAAATTGTCTCAGATTTTGCCAATTTTTTCGATTACGGGAGTACTTTTGTGCGGATAACACGATGGTGTTATTCGTTTTTCAAAAATTATTTTTTTGTGTGTCAAAAATCAATATTCAAAAAATCAAAAAGGATTAAAACGTGCAAAAAGTTGAGACACCCCCAAAAACGCTATAAAATCGGCCAGAAACTTTTTCTACGGGTTTTTCTATGCGGCAAATTGATTGTGCGCATTTTCGAGCCGCGAAAATGCTTCCCTGACTCTCATTCAAGGAAAAATTGATTTTGAAGCGAAGGTGAACTAAAATTTGAATTTTCTTCAGAAAACCGACTGCCATGGGTTTTCTAGACGGGGGATGAATGAAAACGATCTAGATCAACAATCAAATATTGATTTTTGACGCCAAAAAAATTTTTGAAAAAAATAATAGATGAACGACAAATTTTTAGACAGGCACTTAGCGAGGGGTCAATCCGATCATTGCCCACTAAACGTGAAATTTTCGAAAAAAAATTTTTTTCACCATCTGGAATTGACCTCTTTAGGGGTAATTTTAAGCGGGGAATCCGAATTCCACATTTACGTGACCTGAAAATCTTTCCCCAAATCAAGAAAATGCCATTTATATGATGTATGGCATGTGATTCTTGTCAAAAATGTGGCCATACGTCATATAAATAGCCTTTTCTTGATTCGGAGAAAGATTTTTAGGTCTCGATAATGTGAAATTCAGATTCCCCNTAACAAGAATCACATGGCATGTGATTCTTGTCAAAAATGTGGCCATACGTCATATAAATAGCCTTTTCTTGATTCGGAGAAAGATTTTTAGGTCTCGATAATGTGAAATTCAGATTCCCCGCATAAAATTGATCCCTAGAGGGATCAATTCCAGATGAAAAAAAATTTGTCGAAAAATTTCACGTTCAGTGGGATACCTAATCGATACTGGTTCCGACTTTTTTTAATCAATGCCCTCCCCTCCAATCACGAAATCATGGCTACGTGCCTGTTTTTTTAGCTCTTCCATAAAAGCAACGTTCGAGCCGGAGCTAGGGTAATAATGTTATGCCAAACCGTAATTGAGAAGCAAAAGACAAATCCAAAGATTTCTCGTGACAATGTTCGTTGCAATATCATTTACATGGCTCAACGTACTTTTTTAGTCTATTTTTATTTTAAAAATCTTTTTAAAGTTAGCTCTGGTGGTTATGTTCCAATAGCTCCAATGGAAGCTCTTTATAGAAGAGAATTCCCTCGATTTCTAAAGAATTTTACTGAAAAAATTCAAAATAAGACACAAGGCAAGCCTTTGAGGTTGGAAAAACCGACCGGAAACGTTTCAAGCTGAATATTAAATTTTTTTTGGAATATTATTATTTGAGTAGATATTTTATTTATTTGAGTAGATAAAATATTTATCTGAGTATATTTAGGCTTAGGCTTAGGCTTGGGCTTAGGCTTAGCCATAGGCTTAGGCTTAGGCTTAGGCTTAGGCTTAGGCTTAGTCTTGGGCTTAGGCTTAGCCATATTCTTAGCCTTAGGCTTAACCTCTGTCTACTCGAATAAATATACTCAGATAAATATTTTATCTACTCAAATAAATAAAATATCTACTCGGTTAAATAGATTCCATTTTTTTATACAAATATATCGATTAGAATTTTATTTTTCTTCATAGCACAAATAATAAATAAATAATATAATGTATTAGGTTACTTCATAAGTATCCGCGGCCCAAAAAATACATCTAAAATCGGCATTTTTCACTCTTTTTTGATAAAATTTTTTTCAGTAGTAGTAAAGAGTGTATGCTGAATACGATTCAATCGGTCTTTTTGAACGATCCTCTTGTGTTCGTGCCGATATACAGACTTTTCAAAAAATCGTGGTTTTCAAGGATGTAACTTAATAAGAAAAATGTTGATATCTGGCTATAGAAGTCGATTTTTGACAAAATTTTCGACCTTACTAAGGTTTTCCTAGACGGGGAATCGATTGCACGCATTTTCGAGGCATGAAAAAATTTATCCGACCACGAATTAAGCGATTTTTGCTAGGACACCTTTTCAGGGAATATACCCCTGTAGAGGTGGTCCCCTGTAAATGAGCGAAGTGTATATGCACTGACATAGCACTGAGCGAGGAGAAGCTAAGAAGAAGCAGAGACATTCCTCGATGTCCTATCCTTGCTTCATGATATATAGAAGTTTTTATATGCTTTTTATTTTATTGTACGTTGCTCTCTTTTCTTAATAAACCTAATTCCAAGTTCAAGTTTGTGGTTTAGTCTGACTCCAGTGAAAAATATACTATCAGAACTCTGTCTAGTCGAGCTCAGAGCAGTCCAAATCGCTCGGAATCGTGTTTTTCAACCGCGAAAACCCCCCAGAACTTAAAATCGGCAAAATGTATCGTTACTGATAGGACTTTCAGTTTTGACCCGGTATGACGGCGTTCACGGATAATGCGGTACAAAATGAAAGTCTTAAAGGGGGACTGAAGATTGCGACTGGATCCTCGAAAAAAATTTTCAAACCAAATTTTTTTCGAAAATGACCCTACTGGGGGTTTTTCTATGCGAGAAATTGATTGCGCACATTCCCGAAGCCTTACTCTTACTGTCGATCCTTACCGGTCATCCCTTACGAGAAACAATAATACTGGTATTGTTAATTTCATGACATAATAATAAAGTTTATCTCATTTTTTAGAGCTCGGATTATTAATCCACGCTGAGAAAGTGTAAATACAGGTAATATGAAATTGAGGCAAAAGTTTTCGGATCCGACCGGGACTCGAACCCGGACCTCCTGGCTACCGTCTAAGTGCACTACATTGTACTACCGAGTCCTACAACTGATGCCTGTTAATTGGTAAATACTTGACGGTGTATTTTCCACTACTTACACTGTGATTAACACATTAGTGCACTTGGACGGTAGCCAGGAGCCTGGTCCGGGTTCGAGTCCTGATCGGGTCCGAAAACTTTTGCCTCAATTTCATATTACCAATAAAGTTGATATAAAACAGGACCCCTTAGCATTCAATTTGAATCAAGAAAGAAAGACGTCACCAGACAACAGAAATCTGCCAAAAAATCATACTAATTCGTCTAACACCCACATGAAATTTTTGAAAAAAGCTTCTTTCCGTCGTATTAAAAGCCATAAATAGATAAGAAAAATTTATGACAAAAACTGTCTAAAATATTAGGCCCTTAATAATGTCTTTATTTGAGGTAATAAATAATAAAGTTATTATTTTATTTTTTATTATATATTGCTCTGATGGGTTTTACACGAATGATGAAAATTGCACACTCGCATATACATATTCAAATCCGTTGTATATTAATGAAAGTAACTCCAACTTATTTTTTCAACCCACCATATCGAACATTTATCCTAATATGAATTGTTTTTGGCAGATTTTTTTTCATGCAACTACTCCTGAAGAAGTTGTTAGATTAAGTGCCACATTTGGAGATTATGATAATGAGTTTTATAGTTTACTAGTTTGGAATTGCGAACCAATCGACCCAGAACCAGATTCAACTACCAAATATTTAATCAACACTGAACTTTTGAGTAGAAAAGCGTATAGTCAAGAACCAAAAATTTGTATTTCATTTGAAACGTTGAACAAAACAGATATTAAAAATATGACCTCATTTTGGACTTTAAATTTAGATCTAGTAAATATAACATTTAAACAGGTTAGTTGATCATAGATTTGTAGGGGGTCGCAAAATATAGGATGGTTTGCGTAGGATGTGGGAAAGAGGGGTTGGCCTAGTGGGAACCCTAAGGCTCTCCGAGCGCGACAAAGGTGCCTAATACTTGCATATAATTTTTTGTCGTAGATCCTTCCAATATGTATGTAGCCAACTGTGAAATATATCTGGGAAAAATTGACAATCAACTCGAAAAAGATCTATACTATAGATTCTCTCGAACGACAAGAACGAATGAACGAACGACAAGAACGAATGAACAACGACAAGAACGAATAAACGAACGACAAAAACGAATGAACGAACGACAAGAACAAACGACAAAAACGAACGACAAGAACGAACGAGCGACAAGAACTAATGAACGAACGACAAGAACGAATGAACAACGACAAGAACAAACGACAAGAACGAACGAGCGACAAGAACTAATGAACGAACGACAAGAACGAATGAACAACGACAAGAACGTATCTATATTATAGATTCTCTCGTATAGATGCATAACATACTTTTAGGCAAGGGGGCCTCCTGCTCTCATCCACTATAAGGGCCCAAAGAAACAGTGCCAACGGCTCAGGTTTTTTCAAAAAATCGAGTTTTAATCAGATTTCTATGATCGACCATATTCTGAATTAGGAAACCGCCCTTGCCTTAGGCAATGACTTTTGTCCCCTTAGACAGGAACTTTAGCCCCTTGGGCAATAATTTTGGCCCCTGTATAATAAATGGTTATTTTTCTAGGCAACAATGCTTACATCAGACGATCCATTAAACATATTTCAAGACTGGTATAATTTTACCGCTGTGACTCTCCAAGCTGCACATGGAGTTCTAGAGGCATATATGGTCTTCCAATTGCTTATGGAAGATCTTGGAATTGGCGATATAGGCAGCTATTATGTATACGGCAATCGAAATCTTACCAATTTTCTCGGAGCTAAAGAGGTTAAGTCTGCGAACGACTTTAATAAGCTAGACACCAATCCTATCAGATCTACAACTCAAACTATGACAATATTGATTGAATTCACAGACAACAGCTATCTTTTTTATACCAATCCTATTCAATGTGTCTATCGAATTGTCCAAGATGGTAATTGCAGGCAAAAGAAAAAGAATAGTTTATTCAACAATACGCTGGGCATGGCAATTGGTCATCTCCTAAATAACACAATTGAAGCTTCACCTGCAGAACCTTGTATTTATACTGTAATTGTACCATATGTTCAATATAGCACAGACTCGTCTTCTCTTACCCTAGATTCAGTCCCGATTTTAAATTTATCCACTGTATCTTATGAGGGAAATTCTTCAGTAAAAGTTCTTTTAGGTAAGATTATATGTAACAAAAAAAGATTTTCATCTTCAGGTTATAAAAATAATGATACAAATATGTTATTTGATTTCACCCAAAAAACTGCTTCTTATTGGAGTGGCGTAACTTTTTATGGATTTCTTATCTCATTTATTATTCCTAGTAACGGCACGCTCCAAATCAGTTATCAACTTCAACATTATTCATCGAGTCTCAACTATTATTTTGATGACATCACTGCAGGTATAGCCGTATCCCCAAATTATCCATTATCTGCATATACTACTGATACACCCAAAATCGATGTCTCATCGTCATGTAGCCTTCAATTAGCACGGTTTAATGTCATGATAGTGTATGCTAGCATTCCGAATACGACAAGGCTACAAATTTCGGATGGAATCTCAACGATAACTAGTTATCAAAATCAAACAATTCGGATGGAAAAAGTGCCAGAGTTTGAGGCAACAAGAATGTACATAGAGTTTGTTGACTTAGAGAATGATTATGATGATTTAGGACCAGTGTGGAATGGATTTTTTATTCGATTCGAAGCCGTTAATGTTAAACCAACAGGTATTTTTTGAGATTTGTCGTTCGGTCGTTCTTGTCATTCATTTGTTCTTGTCGTTCGTTCATTCGTTCGTTCTTGTCGTTCATTCGTTCTTGTCGTTCATTCGCTCTTGTCGTTCGTTCATTCATTCTTGTCGTTCGTTCTTGTCGTTCGTTCTATTCGTTCTTGTCGTTCGTTCATTCGTTCTTGTCGTTCGTTCATTCATTCTTGTCGCTCGTTCTTGTCGTTCATTCTTGTCGTTCGTTCTTGTCGTTCGTTCTTGTCATTCATTCATTCGTTCTTTTCGTTCGCCCGTTCTATAATTTGTGTATGAGCTCAATCAAGGCTTACATATAGCTTTTTTATTAGTGCAACAAAAAAATGTTTTGATTTCAGATCAAAAATCAAACAAAACATATATTTGGATTATTAATATATGTGCTGGTCTATTTATAATTGCTTTGGCTCTAGTGATAACATGGCTAATTTATCGTATGAAACGTCGAGAAAAACGTCTTGAGAAGTTATACGACATCTTAAGAGACATGCATTTTTCGACAGAAGACATAGGAAAGATGCGAACACAGGGTGATGAATTTTTAATCAAAGAGAAAAATTTGCATATCTCTTTTGATCACTCTATCGGGCAAGGCTCTACATCAACCGTATATAAAGGACAACTTGTTGGAGCATCGCCATTGCATGTTTCACAAAAATTGATTGAAACGCAACGTTTTGTTGATTGCCAAGTAGCGATAAAAATCGCATCCCAATTTGGGCAGGATGAAGCTGAAAATTTGTTTCAAGAAATCAATGTGATGAAAAAGCTAGGCATACATACGAATATAATTAGTTTCCTGGGATGGTGTATGTACAAAGAGGCGCCTTGTTTAGCGTTTGAGTTAGCTAATAGAGATTTATTGACGTTTGTGAAAACTTTTAAAGGAGACGAAGAAAATTTGCCAAAGAGAATATTTTTGTCGATTTTATGGCAAGTTACAAAAGGTAATTTTCAACAAAGAAAATATATGCATAAATTATTTTAGGAATGCAATACATGTCCTCCAAAGGCCTCATTCATAGAGATCTTGCTGCTAGAAATATTCTCCTTTGTGAAAACTATACTGCAAAAATTTCGGATTTTGGACTTTGTTGCACCATCGATTCAAATTTATCATTTTACCAAGCTTCTTTACTCAAAAAGCTCCCTATAAGATGGCTTCCGATTGAAGCTCTAGAAAATAGAGTATTCACTGAAAAATCAGATATTTGGTCTTTCGGAATTCTTATGTATGAAGTATACAGTCTAGGCAAAGTTCCATATGAAAATTTGGAGAATGGTGAACTATTACAATTTTTGCAAACTGGGGAAAGACTAGAATGTCCAGTACAAGCAGATGAAGAATTATATAGTATTATGCTATCCTGTTGGGAAGAAAAGCCGGAAAATCGGCCAAAATTCGGAAAAGTTTTGAAGAATTTGAGAGAAATGTTGGAGAAGAAAACGGAAAGCTATAACTATCTTTGCTAATTTCAATAAAAATTTTAAAAGGGGGGTCCAGATAGAGGCCGGGTAGAAAATTTTTTTAACAAGTGACCCTTTAGGGGTAATTTTATGCGAGAAATCGATTGCGCGCATCGAAAAATTCTGAAAAAATTTTCCGGGGGTCAAAAAATGGAAAAAATTGCGTCAAAATTAGGGGTTATAAGTTTTAACCCCAACAAAAT
>OZJO01014737.1:0-12189 GCA_900406225.1 Acrobeloides nanus | reverse complement strand
GAAAAAAATTATTTTCAAAAAATCGCTCGTAACTTTATTTTTCAACATTTGAGGAATATTTTAAGACCAAAATTATAGAAAATGGAAACGAGGAAAAGCTTCGCAAAGCTTTTAAAAATTTTGATTTTTTCAGTAAGAAAATTCAGTGCAAATTCCTTGAATCAATCAAAAATTGAGTATTGAAACGATTATTTTTTTTGAAGACTTTTTTCTCATTTTCGGTCGCCGTGCGCAAATTGTGTGAAAAATGGACCCCACCCCCTCCGTCTACAGCAAGTATTTACTGACCCAACAATGAACAAAGTGTCTTAGAGGCAAGATAGAGATATGCAAAAATTTTCTTGTAATTTGGACAACTTTAAATTCGAAGTGGGATTCGAACCCGAGCCTATAAACTGCAAATCTGTCACTTTAGCCATTCAGCCACGGGCTCGGGATGGAAAACCCCATGTTATGGTATTCATTCTACTCGTCTCAGCGAGCAAAGTCGAATGGCATGACTCGTTTATAAACTTTCGAATTTTCATAATTTTGCTAAAAAGTCCGTCGTGATGTGATTCTATTCTATTCAGCTTCTCTCTTAAAAAATTTTTTTATTTGTGAACGGTTGATATACATTTCGAAAGTAAACGTTTCGGAAGTTCAGGACACATTTAGAAAGTGATAAAAAATTTTTTTGCCTTAGTGGGATCGAACCTGCGGGCCCAACGTTGCTTATCTTGCTAGATCGGATAGGCTGTGCTTTCGACCACTTGGCTATCGACCCGGACGTTTTTTCCAATTGGTGGCGGAAAAGGATTTTACTTTCGAAATATCACAAGGGGTCCCAATCACTTTCGAAATGCTCTTTCCATTGGGACAGAAGTTTTGGCGCGGTTTGTTGATTTTAAGGTACCTTCTTAAGAAATCGATTGCGAAATTGATATACTAAAACGAGTGAATTCCCGGTGAATCGCTATATTCCGGTTATTTTGAATTTTTATGAGCTGGGCGATAGCTCTTGTTCCAGATCAATACGAACAACTTTGTAGAATATCACTGGGACAAAGAAGAGCTATCGCCCAGCTCATAAAAATTCAAAATGACTGAGATATAGCGATTCACCGGGAATTCACCCGTTTTAATATATTAATTTCGCAGTCGATTTCTTAAGAAAGTATCTTAAACTCGACAAACCGCGCCAAAACTCCTATTCCAATGGAAAGAGCACATAAAAATACGGATACTTTGGTTTAAACATAATTTTCCATTATCTATACTTAAGGAATTAAATAAGACACAATTTTCGATTCATCCGCTTTTCGTGTCGATTCACCCGGGTGATTCACCCGTTTTAATTGGAACCGACTTCTTGGACTATTTGTTTTGTTTTATAAGCCGATTATGTGTTTTTAAAATGTCAACCGACTAGCTTCTTCCTTATCAATAAAGAGTTTAAGCCACATCAGTCTTATTATTTTCTGAAACGTAAGCGGCTTCTGGAAACTCACCTAATTGGTGGGCCAGATTTCATTTTTATCAATCAAAGATTGTTATTAAGGTTCATGGGCAACGATCCTATAATTTTTCTTTTGCTTCCCTTAAATTTATGGGATGCATTCTGTTGACCTTTAGGCTAAATGTTAATTCCAAAAATGTCAACTAGGGCTGCGCGTTGGCCTGCGAGCGGGGTTGCGGGGCGGGGTTTTTTCTTAAAAAATAGTGCGGACGGGCGAGGTTTGCGAGGCGGGATCCCGCCCGCGCGCAGCCCTAATTTATAATGTATAAAATCGTTAGTTTATTCCATGCATCGATAGATGATAAAAAAAATTTGTAGAATAAACAAGAGTTTTTAAGCAAAAAATGACCCGAAAATTGAAAATTCTGGTTAAAAATGGTCAAATTTCAATGAAAAAATAACTTAAAAAAGGTCGATTTTGCCAAATTTTCGATGAAAAAGACATTGTGGGGTTATTCAATTTACGGGGCGAGGTTGCGAGATTTTCAAAAATGTGCGTGCGAGGTTGCGGGGCGGGGTTTCTTCTTAAAAAATAGTGCGGGCGGGCGAGATCCCGCCCGTCGCAGCCCTAATGTCAACGTTTTGAATTTTATGTTTTATTAAATCGTTTCAATAAACAATCTGATTGATCCCTGGGTACAATCTCTTCGTTCCAAAGTTCAAACTCATTTGAAAAATGTTTTCGCAATTTTATTTTCGCTCATAACTTTTTACAATTAGATTTTCAAGTAGTGCCGTAAAAGGAAAAAATGCTCAAAATTTTGTGCTCTTTCACATCGCATCAACTCCCCATAAGTGCATGATATGGCTAAAAAATTTTCCTTGAAAGGTACCCCATGATTTTGGTGTCATTTGTCTTTTTTCACCAAGCCCTATCGATTGATATAGGTCGTGACAGAATTAGACTTAAGGTGATGGAGATAGCACAGACAAATAGACACACATAGTGCGTTTAATGCTTTAGGATTTGTCTTGACATGATTCTTCGTCATATTGCTTTCATTGTCGTAGGAATATTTATTCTAATTAAAATATATTATTGGCATATATTGTATATATATTGGGAAAGTAAGAATTTTTTTAATAGACCAAGATTAAAAAGTAAAAATCTTAACAGTGGAAAAATGTGAAAAAAGTTTCGACATTTTTTTGTCCGTCATGTACAGGGTGTACGGAAATTATCCGATCCCTGGTTTCTCACTCATTCAGAACGGTTCCCCACCCATTCGGTCCGAAGGCCCGAAAAATTCTAATCACAAGGGTCCCCTTTTATGTTTTTTAAACACTAATCTCCAAACTCTTATTTTAGATATCTATGCTCAAGATAAAGTATGTATTATGCCAATAAACTCAACCAGAAAATATATAACTTCAACTTTTCCAGACTGGCAAACCGGTAGAATGGGTAATTTTGTAAGAAACCCTTTTATTGAATCAACGCACTAAAAGCATATTTAGCTTTTTCGCTTTGCGTCTCTTTATGGAATGGGTCGTGATCTAGGACGAGAAGTGTATTTTAATGGACAGAATGATAACATTAGCAAGAGTATGAGTGAAATCTCAGAAGTATTCCCTTTAATACATGATAAAGTGCATTTAAAGGTATACGTTTACCTGTTTACATGGCATTTTTTCAAACTTTTTCATGTTCATGAAAATAACACTAAGGGGTTTTCTATGCGAATGATCGATTGCGCGCATTTGGAAAATTTGGGATTTTCTGGGGGTGCTAAGGCCCTAACTATAAAAGCACTAACCTTTTATTTTCACCAAAAGCGCAACAGATTTCCACCAGGTCTTCACGATCGGTCTCGTGGAGTAAACGTTACCACGTCTCTGAATTCTCGCGACGCTGAACTAAACGGCTTAAAATAGGGAAGTAACCGTTCATATCCGGCAAAAACATCAAACCGAAACTTTCTTTAACTTTATTTGTCTGAATTTCACAACCACAAAAATAATACAAAACAACAGTAAAAGTTTAGCAACACATTTCAGAAATAATAAACATTTAAAGAAACGGCGCAGGAAAAGCTCTTTAGAGAAAGAAGCTTCCCAAACTTTTACTTTGCAAAACGCTGGTAGCAAGACTGGAAAGAAGTAAATTAACGTGGTACAGCATAAAAAACCAAACGCAAGGAACTAATGAAACAACAGCCAGCACATAGCTCGCAACCGTTGCACCAAAAGCCCTTAAAAAAACACGATGATGGCAATGTAATGCGCGATAAAAATGCGATGAGAAGTAAAAACAAAACAATAACAATGCGACGTAAACGCGATAGATACAAATAAATTGAGAAAAGAGATGATAGAATGAAATTATAAGGAACAGAATTTTCGCGCTAATATACAAAACAATTCAAAACATAAAGAGATTATTCTAAATTGATCTTGTTGTGGCGCATTCTTTACACATTGGCATACACAAAAACGGGACGAATAAGAACGGGACACAAAAACGGGACGGCAAGAATGGGATGATGAAGGGAATTACAAACACAATTTTCGTCTCGTTCTTTGGTCACCCCGTTCATGTGTTATTTGAACGATCGTTCCATCCCGTTCTTGTCTATGTCCGCGCATTGCCGGTCCTTGAAAACGCTTCCCTGACTCTGTATTAGAGTATTTTCGCTTCAATACTCAAATCTCTTTCCCGAATCAGGGCCAGGGAAGCGCTTTCAAGTTTCAGAAATGCGTGTAATCGATTCCTCGCATAGAAAAACCCCCTATTCGTTATTTTGGTGAAAATTAAAAAAATGAAAAAGTCTCGCAAAAATTTTTTTGGATACCCTGTAGTATTTATTAAACCTGTTTAGTTTCCAATGGAAGAAGACATATCTTTTGCTAAAAACTTTTCAGCGCTAGATGATAAATATGATGATTCTGTAAAAAGGTATTAGGAGCTGTTCAAATATTATGTAATCCAAGTTTTACGAATTTTTATCCTCCCCCGCGTAATCAACAATGAATGGCCGTAAATCGGGTTTCTTAAGGGGGAAGGCCGATTGAGGCGAGTTATCACAAAAAATTTTTATAGATGTTTTTTGGCCTTTTTTACAGCTAAAAATAGCCAAAAAAACACCCAAAAATTTTTTTACGATTTTTCCTCGAAAACAGTATTTTTTTCATCGTTTCGAACATTTTTACGTTTGTCGAAAAAATTTGAAAAAAATTAACTCGCCTCAATCGTACCCTCAAAGATTCTATAAAAGCAATTTTTTAGCCTTGTGAATATAACCCAGCCATATTTACAAATTGGTGGAAATTTTTTGCAAGTTTATAAAAATTTTCATCACTATAAAGACGAGATTAGACAACTTTACACTTGTCGGGCTTCGTTAATGGATCAAGTGAACTTATACGCCAAGAAACTTATCAAGTACAATAAAAAATTTTCTCTGGAATAGGCTCTGAAAATGGGGGTAGACTAGCCCGGCCAGTGGGGGCCCAACATGTCGAAAAGATTTTGAGCTTGGTCTTGATGTTTTATTGGAAAGCGAAAATTACAACAATTTAACAGCTTATATACTGTTTTTCATGGTCATACAAAAGCGAAATATAATGTTGGCATACACTAGGCGGAGCATTCCTGCTAAATGCTCAAACATAGGCATGTAGCAGCAATGATCACTGATCATATGCTTCAACAGTTTGTAATCAATACATTTATCACAAATACATGATCATTTCGTTGGAGTTCTTTTTGAGGAGTCATCAAACTTCTCAACACAACAGGGGGCCGAGCTTTTCTCTAAGAGGTTAAAAGCTAGAAGCTTAATTTCTTTTCTAAAATGTTGATGGAACCTCAATCTAATAAACCCACATCAAGGCCCCAGGGCTTCATTTGAAAAAATTTTTCTAGAATCGCTGGGAGCTCAAAAATCATGCATTTTTTTGAAAAAGTGCCAATTTTTGGGCCCCAACGCTTCTAGAAAAAATTTTTCAAATGAAACCCTGGGGCCTTGATATGGATTTACTATAGAGGGGGGGGGGGAGAAAGAAACGGGACTTTGGTCCAAAAGTAACGGGATTTTGATCCAAAAGTAAAGGAATTTTGGTTCAAAAGTAACTCTGTTTGAATTTTTATATTGCATGACAAAAAATTGTGTTAAATAACCGTTAATATTTTTACACATCGATATAAGTATCTATTTTGAAAGTAAAAGCATTTGGTATATGGAAATCCATGCAATATAAAAATTCAAACATAGTTGTTACTTTTGAACCAAAATCCCGTTACTTTTGAACAAGTCCCGTTACTTTTGGACTAAAATCCCGTTAATTTTCTGTACCTTGGCACCTGAGAGACAATGTACTACTGGTACTACTTTGACACCAAACGAAATTTGTCATTTTTGAGGACACAATAATTTTTTAGGCAAAATGATGACTCCCATTTATTTTGTGTCCATATTCGCAGAAGTGATTTTGTTGGATTTTATTTACAAGAAACAACCCAAGAGTTTCTATTACCAGCATTAAACTTTTCATTAAATCATTTAAAAGTATGAAAAAAACGATTAAAAAAGTGCATTTTGCATAAATTTATAGAAAACGCAATTTAAGAATATATCACTTTTATTTGTTGGAGATGATGCTAATTTTGTTAAAAATCTTACTTTACAGCATTTGGTAAGACGTTTGAAATAAAAAATCTTTTCTTTTCAATATTTTCGACGCTCGAAAACTTGCACTCTGAGGGCTTTCATTAATTCGTTCCGACGCTTTCGGAACGGTTTTTTGATCACTAATTCGTTCCGACACGCAATTCCGGAACTCGTCGGAACGACTTAAAATTTAAAATTTTTGAAAAATTTTAGCACATATAGATATAACTTTTTATNAAAATTTTTCAAAAATTTTAAATTTTAAGTCGTTCCGACGAGTTCCGGAATTTCGTGTCGGAACGAATTAGTGCCAGCCCTAAGGGCCGCCACTAATTCGTTCGGAAATTTTTGACTTCACTAATTTATCACTAATAACATCACTAATTGCGTTCAGACGCGTTCGGACACATCACTAATAGGCGTTCGGAAACGTTCGGACGAGCGTTTCCGAACGTTTCTGAACGCGTCCGAACGCCTATTAGTGATGTTTTCGAACGCGTCTGAACGCAATTAGTGAAGTTATTAGTGAGCTAAAGTTCGTTCGGGAGCCGTCCGAACGTATTAGTGGCGGCCCTAATAGGCCGTTCGGACGTGGGAACGGCGTTCCGACATGCGAATTTCGAGTTCCGACGTCGGAACGTTTCGGAACGACGAAATAAAAATTTCAATGTTGTCTGACTTGCTGTTGAACTTATCAAAGAACAAAAACTTATTGAAATGACCTGGGCCCAGTGACGTAGCCAGAAATTTTTTAAGAAGTTGGTACCAAGCCTTTTTCTAAAAAAACCATAAGGGGGGACCCATATGTTTTTTCGGGCCAAATTTCAATGTTGTCTGACTTTCTGTCGAACTTATCAAAGAGCAAAAACTTGTTGAAATGACCTGGACCCAAGGGATCCCGGACCCCATAAAAATTTTTATAACAAATTCCCAAATGGGGTCCGGGATCCTTTGGATCCAGGTCATTTCAATAAGTTTTTGCTCTTTGATAAGTTCGACAGCAAGTCAGACAACATTGAAAATTTTATTTCGTCATTCTGACGACGAAATAAAATTTTAATACGTCGGAACGCGTCAGACCGCCGTTTCGACGTCATAACGGCCTATTAGTGATCGTTTCGGAACGTGTCGGAACAGATTAGTGATGCTATTAGTGGCACATTAGTGATCTCAAAAATTTCACATGTAAAAGTTCTTTTATACACCCAACTTTTTATACTGTTTCCTTTTAGGGAATTTCTAATTCTTATATAGCCGAAGGATTATCCCCAGGAGGTGATATGTGCCTAGCTATAAATTCCTGCAATTCATTTTTACTGTCTTCATCTGGGTCTACGTTTGGGTGGTGGATAGCATATTTATTACCAGACAAGGTGCCTGTCTTCTTTAATAGTCAGGTTGCAAAATCTGGAATGAAGTATGGGAAAAGTCGATGGGAAGAAGATGTATTTCCCAAAGAGTGGATTGCTATAAATGTGAACAATGGTCAAGCTTATCAAGAAATTAAATCGTGGCAAAATAATCAGTCTATAATATTATAATATTTATTTCTGAAAAAATATTCACATATATAAATTTTAACACTCGAATGGTTGACAAAATTGTTTGACAGAGTCAAGACAGTTTTTCATGGTGATTACAAATCATACATAGGAAGGGGGATAGGTCATCGGTCCCCGGCGCTGGGGACCGATTTTTTTTAGAAGGTCTAAAAAAAGGTCGCCAAACTGCGGAGAGGGGTGGGTCATAAAAACAAACATTTTGGACCGGGGTCTGTGCAACTGTGTTCGCTCTACTCGTCTCAGCAAGCCGAGTCGAATAGCATGACTCGTTTATAAAATTTTGAATCTCCACAATTTTAGCTAAAAAAACCCGTCATGATATGATTCTATTCTATTCAGTTTCTCTCTTAAAAAATTTATTTATTTGTGAGCATTTGAAAGTAGTGTAAAAATAAAATTTGCACATAATTTAATCAATATATTGTTTTGGCACCACAAACAATAATTTATCTAATAACTTTTTATAAACTTGGAGCTCAACTTTTTCGCTCAAACCAGCTGCAGATAGCCGGTGTCGAAATTCACGGATTTTGACCAAATCAATGTTATTCAAAAGATGATCCTAAAATAATTCCATGGTTCAGCTTTGATAGCTTTAGTCAGTGACAGAAAGCCTCAAGTTACCAAAATGAAAAAGTGTCCCCGAACTTTTCACTCTCTAGGAACTTTGGATTTTTGGTATGATAATATCTAAGCTATCGGAGCGAGATGCTTTTTTACAAAGGTTGCAAAAATTTTTGGTGAGATTGCCAATAGATGTTGCAAAAATTGTATTTTTTTGGCCAAAATTCTATTTTTTCCAAAACGATTTTTTAAATCCATAATTCGATTTTGTTAACCACAATTCGATTTTTTAATCTAAAAATTCGATTTTTCACTAAAATTCGATTTTTTTTATAACTTTAGCCTTTAAAATTTTGGATTCATATCTTTTTCTAAGGGAAAATCCTGGCTACGCATGGACTTTAGAACATACCAAAAGCTTAGTCAACGAAAATTTATCAGCTAGCTTGAGTAGCTCAAAAAAGTCAAATGCATCTTCATGCTGGAGATAAGTCTCACAATACCGGGTTACATCAGGCATTTGAAAAGTCCGGGTCAACTCCAGCAGTTGTACCACATTATCTTCTAAAAATTCTTTTATACTATTAGAAGAAATCCCCGATCACTTGTAATTGGTTCATGTGTAGGATAAATGACTGTAAGAAGGACATAAAAATTATGCGCCACAACCTCCACTTCATCAATCAAAACAGTTTGTACATCTATTTCATAAAATTGAGTCTTGAAATAATCGGAATAAGTGGACAACAACTAAACAGTTTCAACATAGTTTGAAATTATACAGGCTACCCAAAAAATGGCAATTTTGCGATTTTTTCAAATTTGTTGAAGTTTTCAATTTTCACAATAATTTTAATTTTCACAAAATAATCCTACAGGGGGTTTTCTATGCGAGTATATTCCGTTTCTCGCTGAAAGTTAAAAAAGTGGGTACTCCATAGTTTAGTGGATAAGAAAGCCGACTTTCCGATCTGGCAAGTTAAGCAACAATGGACCCTCAGGTTCGATCCCACTAGGGGCAAAATTTTGATTATAAAACTTTTTTTCAAAAAATGGAGCAAAAATTTGTTGAAAAAATTCGTCAAAAATTAAAGAAATTTATCAAAAAATAACAAATCGCAAAATTGCCATTTTTTGGGGCACTCTGTAGCAATCGGCTTATTACCACTTTGTTAACAAAAAATGAGACACCATCGATGATTAACTCAATCTCATCCGCTGACTCATTTTTCTTATGAAAATTCATTTTTAAACCAGCACATTTTTCTAGCCTGCTTTCTGAATTTTCTTCGTTTTTACAGCATAAGCCGTCGAAAATTGCTGCCTTGGTTTCTGGTTTGAATTCTTTGTAGATGGTTTTGTCGAAATGTTGAATGGTGATAGTGGAATTGAGGATGATTGCTTTGACGCAGAAGAACTAAAAGGAAGAAGAAGAAAAATTGCACTAATAAAATAATTCTTACCAATTTATATTCATTGGCTAATTTTAGACTTTTTATGACATCCATACTGTTGGATTCACCAAGAAATTTGCCACACTGGTGCAAAACATATGGCATATCGAAATAATCCGCTAATTTTAAGATTTCTTCGATGTTGTGTTCTAAATTTTGGAACTAGTATCGATTAGGGTATCTCAGTGAACGTAAAATTTTTCAAAAAAATTTTTTCATCATTTGGAATTGACCCCTCTAGGGATAATTTTATGCGGGAAATCCGAATTTTACATTTTTGAGACCTGAAAATCTTTTCTCGAATCAAGAAATGGCTACTTATATGACGTATGGCATGTGATTCTTGTCAAAAATGTGACCATACATAATATAAATAGCCTTTTCTTGATTCGAGGAAAGATTTTCAGGTCTCGGAAATGTGAAATTCGAATTCCCCACATCAAATTACCCCTAGAGGGGTCAATTCCAAGTGATGAAAAAATATGCAAATTTTAGAACTTTTTGCTGAAAAATATCAAATTTTGAACATTTTTGTGATGAAAAGTTGGCAAATTTTGGGCACTTTTATTTAAAAAATATGCAAATTTTAGTAATTTTTGCTGAAAACTGGCAAATTTAAACATTTCTTTGTTGAAAAATAGTCAAATTTTGGACATATTTGTTTTACCTGTTATGGGGCTTCTTTGAGGACAAATAAACTGTAATAACTGGTCAAAACTTTGAGCACTAATACTCTTTAATTCGATTGAATTTTCCTGTTTTTCTTTAAAATCGTTTAAAAATGCCGATTTGAAATAATTGGAATAAACCATCAAATACTAAAAATTGGGTGGTGCCTTGATCAAATCTTCTTGTTTATATCTAACCTCTTTATTAGCATAAAACGTATTTCCATCGACAATAATTCGAACATTTGCTTGTGGCATATTGTTTTTGATAAGGCTGAAAGAATTTTTCGTTGACATTCTAAAATCCGACTTACTAAACGCCACAACTTCTGTTAACTAAAATATCCACTTTGACGGTAATTTTTCCTTCTTTTGCATGTGCTTCAATTTCATTCCACTTGCAAAATTGTGATATCCCCTTTGTTGGATTTTCATGGGAAAATGTTTGATTCTCCGACTAAATTTTTAATTTAATCTTTTTTTGTTTACCACATCTCATCTATACATTTTCAGGAGAATGAGAGGTGCGCGGTCCCACCTGGAGTTACTCCCAAATTACTCTGTAGCATTCTGCGATTTCATTTGAAGGAGGGGCAACTAAGTAAAAATTTCATTTTTCTAACGAATTTTGGCCAAGGATGCCATTTTTAAAAAGAAATTATCGATTTTTAGTGGGGCATTTTGGCCAAAGATGCCATATTTTTAAAGAAATATTTGGTTTTGGCGGGCATGTCCCTGCCAAGTGGGTCCACCACTGGCCTTTATCACATGTCCAATACCCTCGAGCCATAGGTTTCAACATGTTCAAGGCTTCCGTGATCAGAACTTTGCCGTCCCGATCCAATATTGCTTAACCTGCAAGATCGGACTGGATCTTATCAGACCGAAAAAACTATGCTTCCACCTAAGAAATAAAAAATAAAGTTGAAAAGGCTACTTTTATGTCAGCAAAAGATTGTCCAGTTTTTGACGAAATAAGACAAAATTCACAAGTAACATTGCTGGACCATTCTATATCATATTGTTCGGAGCATAGAAAAATTCCGATATAAGGTACAAATTTTGTGAGGATTCTTGGTGATTCATATTTGATTTTTATGTACCTAAAAAGGAGGTAACAAGTACAGTCCGGATTTTTCAACAAAAAAACCGAGACCGAGGGTACGGGGTGACCGAGGAACCAAGGAAAATATCCTCGGTTCTCTTTGGTTGTAAAAAATACAGAAGATTGTGAAGGAGCGAGGATAGTATTCTTAAAGGAGAGGGACCCAAAATAACGTGATAATTTGTTTCAAAATTTTTTTTCTGAAAATGACCCCTATATAGGTAATATTATACAGGGCATCGGATGCGTGCATTCCCGAAATCTGAAGATGCTTCCTTGACCACGATTCAGGAAAGGGATTATGTGTAACGAAGCGAAAATGAACTAAAGCTGGAATTTTCGCAGGAAAATCAGCAGTCCAGGGGTTTTTCTAGGCGAGGAATAGATTGCGAGCATTATCAAAGTTGAAAATTCTTGCTTGATTCTTAGGCGTCTAGGTGCTTAGGCATCTAAACCCCTAGGCGCCTAGGAATCAAGGTCAAGCAAGCATTTTCACGCTTTGAATTGCTCAAAAATTGAATTTTTTCTTCAAAAATCGAATTTTTGCTCAAAAATCGAGTTTTGATCAAAAATCAAATTTTTAAATTGCCAATTTTGTGTGAGTAAAAATAAAAATCATACCATGAAAATCCTCCTATTTTTACTGCAGTCGACCTAAATAAAGTTTTCCCATCGATTTTATCATTATCCAAATGAAAAATATCAAAAGTGTCTAAAATAACACCAGA
>OZJO01014729.1:0-24368 GCA_900406225.1 Acrobeloides nanus | reverse complement strand
ATAGAAATTGACGAACATCACAAACAACTCAACCGCTTACAAAAACAGTTTATAAAATTTTACTTGTAATTTTTTTTTAAACCAAAAGATTCGGACAATTGTCTTATTCGGACAATTTTCTTTCGGACAATTTTCCTATTCGGACAATTTTTCTATTCTATCAATTTTCCTATTCTGACAATTTTCTCATTCAGACAATTTTCTTTTCGGACAATTTTCCTATTCGGACAATTTTCATATTCGGACAATTTTCTTTTCGGAGAATTTTCCTCCACCCATTTTGCATAGACCTAAAAAACCTCAATTTTGTATAGAAAGTATATTTTCTGAAGATTTTTATCAAAAAGTTTGAATGGGGACCCTCCATAATACCCCCTATTAGGGGGAGGGGAGTAGACACCAAAATCAAGTCATAAAACCCATGGGAAACACCCTAACTGGAAAATGGTCGTTGATTATGTAATGTGAATGGACCTTTAGTTTGAGGGCCCAATGATTGGTCTAGTGGCTAGCAGACAAATGACAAGTAGACATTTGACAAGTGACATTTGACAAGAGTTTTTTTTACTGATGGGTGACATTTCAAGTGGACATTTGACAAGTACAAACTACAAAAAAAATCTGAAGGGTGAGGGTTCGATCCCGGAGGTCGAAATCAGAAATATCATAATTCAAGATTGAAATCTACAAAAAATCTGAAGGGCGAGGGTTCGATCCCGGAGGTTCAGATTTTTTTTTGTAGTTTGTACTTGTCAAATGTCACCAAAACAAAAAAGTCTTGTCAAATGTCCACTTGTCATTTGTCTGCTAGCCGGTCTAGTTGAATCAACCGCTGTTTAATTTTTGGTTCGTATTCCGTTTTTTCATTTAATAGCTGGACTAAGTTATTATCTCTAGCGTTATATCCTCTCGAATATGTTCAATAAAACGCTCTGTTCTTTTTGGAAGAGAAATATGTTGTTTTGGAAAAATTTTATAATCAAGTCGGGTATGGGGAATCTTTTGAGCCCAGTTTCGGCAAAATCGGAGGGGACAAATTGATAGTGTTCCTTGTTAGCTGAATCAGAGTTGGGGGAAAAAGCGTTTTCAAGGTTCGGAAATGCCCGCAATCGATTCCTCGCATAGAAAACTCCTATAGGGTTATTTTGAAACAAATTAAAAATTTGGAAAAATTGCCTTTTTGGGGGCACCTTGTAATTTTCATGATTCACTTTTTTCTATAGCCTTATTTTTAGCTCATATATATTCGGCGGATATGATATCGCCTCAACCGATTTAAACATGCTTCGCCGCATTTTGGTGAAAGATTTTTCACATTTTGTTGATCGCCCGGTATTTTTTAGGAAATTTTTTTATTTTTGAAAATTTTAAAATCTAGAACAACCAAAAAGTAGGTAGTGGTCACAAAGAAAGTTTGCATTCTAATTCGCTAAGTGTAAAAACTGGCGATGATTGGAGAAGGATTCGAAATCTGATTACACCCGCTTTTACGACAGGGAAGATAAAAAGGGTAAAAATTTGAAGGAAAAAAAGTACAAAATTTTAAAAAATTTAGCTGGTGCCGATTTTTAACCGATGTGCAAAAGAATTGGGAGTTTATCTAGAACAGTTTGCGAATGAAGAAAAAGATATCCCGTTAAAAGAGTATGTTTTTATACATTGCGGGGCAAAATCGGATTAATGGCGCAGTCGGTAGCGCATCAACCTTTCATTTTTGACAGCAAGGTTCAATACCCATAAAAATAGCATTTTTTAAAATTTGAAATCTCTTCTAATTGTTTACGTCAATTTATCTGTTTCTGAAAAAGTTATGCAAAAAAATTAAGCAAATACAAAAATTTTTTAAAGGAACTATCCATAATTAACGTTTGCATGGGGTAGGAGTCTCCAAATTACGGTTTTGCAAACTTTTTAATTTTTCACAGACAACCAAAAATTTTAAGAAAAAATTTTTTCAACCACCAGACGGGGCATGCACCCCTTTAACTTTTAAATTTTTTAGCACCATGGAAAAATTGACCATGAATGTCATTGCTAGAGCCGCTTTTAGCCTCGAAGTAAACGCTTTCCAAGGAGAAGAAACCGAATTTTTAAAAGAAGGCAAGAAAATTTTCAAAATCAACTTTACGGACCCACGGATTTTGTTCATGAGTAAATTTTTTTCAAAAATCAATAAAAATCAAATATTCAAATTTAGTCAATTTCCCAAACGTCACTAAAAAAATCCAAGAACTAACAGGATATTCATTGTTTATGAATAAAACAAACACCTTTTTCAAAGAAGTGTTAGGAGAAATTTTGGATCAGAGAAGAGCGGATAAAGAGGCTGCTGAGGTTGGAAATTTGCTTACCACGCTTAAAAAATTAAAAATTAAATTTTTTAGAAATATACAGACTGTTTTCAACTTTTGCTAAATGCATTGGATGAAGAAAATAATAGTAAAGATGAAAAATTGTCGACTGAAGATTCGGATATTATCCATGATTATACTGAAAATGGAGGCGGGAAATGGAAAAAGTCTATTAGTCGGATTGAGGTGAGGCTGATTCTGATTCGTGATAAAAATCCGATTTTGGAAACGATTAATCGAACATTTCACCGTTCAAAATTTTCATTTTTTCATCAAAATTTTCATTTTCATCAAAATCGTATTTTCTGACTGTGAGCATTTTAGCTTAACAACGGTCATTTTCGAAAGAATTTCGCGCCTTTGGCGCTGTTTTTTGGCTAAAACGTCAAGAATTCAAAAATATAATTTTCACAAATTTTGGGTAACAACATAAGGGGACCAAGAGGGAAATTTTTTCGGATTTCGGGGGGGGGGAGCTATAGCCCCCTGGCTACGCCACTGTTATTGTATATTTTCTTTACATTTTATATGTTTGCATGAAAATTTCGTTTTTTAGATTCTCGCTCAATCCTTTTTCATCCTAATTGCTGGCTACGAAACAACATCTACAACTCTTCACATGATTATTTACATTCTCGCCAAACTCCCTGAAATTCAAGATCGACTACGAGACGAAATCAACAATATCCTAGAAGACCGAGAAGATATTGGATATGATGATATTGCAAAATTTCAATATATGAATCAAGTCATTTGTGAAACGATGAGAATGTATCCAACTTCATCGAGGTTGGTCTTTTTGGGCACTAGAACCGGATTCACCTCACAATCGTTAAAGAGAATTGAGATATTCATCAAGTATTCTATCGAAAACATTAAAAAAAATTATTTTTAAGTATTAAACAATTTTGAATAAAAAAACTGTGAACTAAATCCGCTTTTTTGGTGATGTGATAAGCCGATCTTAGTGTCTTGTTGAAGAAAAATGAAATTTCAGGGCCAATCGAGTGTGTACGAAGCCAATAACGATCAATGGCATTGAATTTAAAGAAAATTTCATGTTTTCGGTACCGATTTATGCGATTCATCATAATGAAAAGTATTATCCGAATCCGGATGAATTCGATCCGGAAAGGTATGTATTGCTCAAAATTTTGAGCTAAAAAGTTTAAGTTGAATGATCAATTCAAATTTTTGAGCTCAAATTTGTTATGAACTTAAAATTCCGTCCCAAATTTTATTTTTTTTTCTTTGAAATTCATCACTGTTTGCCAAAAATAGTCAATTTCTGAGCATTTTCAATTAAAAATGGCAATTTTCTATGAAATTTCGACGCACTAGTATGTGCTAATTTTTCTGGATGTACTAGTCCAACTTTTAAAAGTTGGAAGTTGGACTTTTAAAAATTGGACTAGTATATCTAGAAAAATTTTTCCAAATTTTAGATTTTCTCCCGAAGAGAAAGCTAAACGAGACCCTCTCGCTTTTCTATCATTCGGATATGGTCCAAGAAATTGTATTGGCATGAGATTTGCTGAATTTGAAATTCGTGCTACTTTAGCGTATATGATCAAACATTACAAATTTTATCCTGCACCAAATTCACCGGTATGACCAGTGGCAAAAGAAGGGGTACCAGGGGCAAGTGCCCCTTCGAGAGCTGAAATTCTAAAAAATCCCAATCATAAGGGTTCCCTTTATGTTTGTGGGAAAAACGACCTTTTTGGGAAGGACCCCCCTAGTAGATTCTCCATACGCCACTAGGTATGGCTTCAAATTTTGCTCAGAATATCAAAACAATTTTTTAGAATCTTCCATTAGAGATAGACAGCCGAGGATTGTTGAAACCGAAAGAAACCTTGTATGTAAGAGCGGAGAAGCTTTAAGATCATAATAACAAAATTTTGTATTGTACTGTTTCATAATTTGCTTTATTAAATATATTTGGATTTTATTTTTTAATGTTAACACGGCGCATAAAAGTGGGCAAATTTTGGAATCTGCTTAAAAACGCTAAAATGGTTAAGTGCCAATAACATTTTACGAACGAATTCGCAGCGATCTGAAAACGTCACAAAAATTTTCAAAGTCCTGAAAAATTGTCGTTTTGATAGGTGACGAAAAATTGCCATATCTCCGCGAAAACTAAATGAAATCGAATAATTTTGATCCTACAATATTCTAAACCTTTTAATCTACAATTCTATGAGAAAAAATTTTGAAAAGCTTTTCTGTATTTTTTAAACTTTGTTTGAATTTTTGGCAGGCAAATTCAAACTTTTTTGCGTTTCCAATTTTGTGTTTCCAATTTTGCGTTTCCAATTTTGTGCCTGCCGAATTTTTCACTTTTTTCAAACTTCTGAGGCTAATAACTTTTTACCGCATTGTGGCGTTGCTAGGCAATGTTGATATGTGCGTATATGTAAATATAACTTAGTGTAAAATAAAGGCTTCTAGTGAGCGGTCGGTCGCTCTATCACAGCATCAACCGTTTTTTATGATCGATGACTCAAACGATTACTGACAGAAAACAATGTAACAGAGCGATTTTTCTTCGTGGTTTCGAAAAATGGTGTTTTTCTGTCACAAACTGCGATTTTTTACGCTTTTTTGGGCTAACAAAAAATTTTCTTCAGCGTCCAAAAATCTGGCTCTGAACGATTGCAGAAACAATTGTTTCAATAAACACGGTTTTATTGAAATTCAGGCAACATTTATTGCAATTACATTAGCGTGCAAATTGGGGACTCGGTAAGCACTTCAAATGTTAATAACTTTTTATGGACAGCGCCGTTTTTTTATGGTCTCAAAATTCTTGAGCTGTAGAAATAAAGTAACAGAGCCAGATTTTTGGGCGCTGAAGAAGGTGTCGATCTTCTCTCATCGTTCCATACAACTTTTGTTTTAGAGTTGAAGATTGGAATTAAACTTTCCGAGATCATCCGTGCAGACCAGTGGCGTAGCCAAGAGAGGGGCGATCGCCCCTCCATTTCATGAAAAAATTATGTAAAAAACATAAGTGTACCCCTTATGATTTTGATAAAATTCGAAAATATTCAAATTTGACCCCCTATTTTTGTAAGTACCAATTCAAAATCCCCCCACCGTTCATGCAGGTCTGGATACGCCACTGGTGCAGACAGACACATTACATGTTTAATATAGTAGGATCCCCTATATATTTTAAAAATTGATTTTTAGCCAAAATGAGCAAAAAAATTTTTAAAAGCTGAAATTAGTCTCAAAAACGACTTTGAGAGAGAAAATGAGTTAAAATCGATTTTTGCTCAAATGAGGCAAAACTTTGTTCTGTTTATTTATAAAAATGACATATTTAACAATGTGTTTCTTGATATCATTTTATTTGCTAATCGACAAAAATTGTGCCCTTCAGTGGTTATCAAAAAAATTTGTGTATATGTTGGTGGAAAATGCATATAAAAGCTATTTGATAATAAGGAAAATTGTGTGTTTGCCGTGTTTTGGTGTGTTCACTCGTTAGCCACTGCGTACTTATTCAGTCGTCTAAAAGTATAAATGCACTTAAAAAGAAATGAAACCCACACGTAGATCAAACGATTAAAAGAAAAATAATACTTGTATTATAAGTGAGCTTTTGTTGAATTTGCTTATAGTTAATTGCTTATACAGTTATTTTTCTGACTTGTATAAAATGGATATCCAACTTGGGATAGGTGAACAATTTGTCGTTATTGGAACTGTTTCCTATGCCATTTTTAAGCTACTACCTTTTTATACGGCTATAACTTTGATATTTACGGCGATTTTTGGTTATATAATGTAAGATTTATATGAATTTTCTCACTAAAAAACTGTTGATGGTGCAGAAGCAAGTGGCTCAAAATTCATTTTGAGGAGGGTTCGATCCCCCGCAGTTGAAATTTTATTTTATCGAGTCAAAATGTTGTAAAAGCACTCCCCCTCCAAAAAATTATTATACATGAAACTCAGTATTCAGACTTCAAGGAAAGGAGTGGGAGCCATCAGGTTTTTGGGACAACCCGTTGCTTATCTTGCCAGATCGGATGGGCTGCGCTTTGGACCACTTGGCCATCGCTCTGGACTTTTCCCATTGGNGAAAGGAGTGGGAGCCATCAGGTTTTTGGGACAACCCGTTGCTTATCTTGCCAGATCGGATGGGCTGCGCTTTGGACCACTTGGCCATCGCTCTGGACTTTTCCCATTGGATGCAGAAAAGGACTTTACTTCCGAAATGTTAACTTTCGAAATATCACAAGGAGCCTTTCGAAGTGTATATCAACCGTGTTGCACACTTTGGATCGCCATGGGGGTGGTTCCACTCGCCTAATGTGAGAGGAACCACCCCGATTTTTTTATAATATATCCATTGATGACTCCAAAAAATTTTAGCTACATTTACTATGACAAAACATATTTCGATCGTCATGGAATTCCCAACCAAAAACCTAATCTCTTTATGGGAAATCTCCTTCAATTACGTCCTGGTATACACAAATATGATATGGAGTTGGCCCAAAAATATGGTACCTATGGGTAATTTCGAATTTTACTCATTTTTAAACTATGCCAGCAATTTAGCTCGTATCTCTTCGGCCGCTATGATATCGCCTCGACCGATTTAAATATGCTTCGTCGTGTGTTAGTCAAAGATTTTTCGCATTTTGTTGATCGCCCGGTATTTTTTATACAAATTTTTGATTTTTGAAAATTTAAAAAAATTTAGAACAATTTAAAAAAAATTCGTGATGACGAAGAAAATTTGCTTTCAAATGCGCTAACTGCACAAACCGGCGATGATTGGAGAAGGATTCGAAATCTGATTACACCCGCTTTTACGACAGGGAAGATGAAAAGGGTAAAAATTTGGAGAAAATACAAAATTTAAAAAAATTTAGCTAGTACCGATTTTTAACCGATGTGCGAAAGAATTGGGAGTTTATCTAGAGCAGTTTGTGAATGAAGAAAAAGATATCCCATTAAAAGAGTATGTTTTTATTCACAGTGGGAAAATAATGGTGGCAGTCGGCAGCGCAGCAGCTTTTCATTTTCAACAGCGGGGTTCGATATCTGCGTAAAAAATTACAGGGTGCCCCAAAAAACAGCAATTTTTTCAAAAATTTTCAAGTTTTTAATTGTTCACGAAAATAACCCTATAGGGGATTTTTCTATGTAAGAAATCGATTGTGCGCGTGGCTGGACCTTGAAAAGCTTCTCTTAGAATATTTTCGCTTAAATTCATCTCTTCTCTGAATCAGAGTAGCATTTTCAAGAGCCAGCAATGTGCGCAATCGATTTCTCACATAGAAAAACCCCTATAGGGTTTTTTTGGTGAAGATTAAAAAACTTGAAAATTATTGAAAAAATCGCAAAATTTCCCTTTTTTAGGGCACCCTGTATATTTTTTACAGTCAATTTCACAAATTTTGAAAAAAATGATGCAAAAATTGGATCAAGTGCAAAAAACTTTAAAGTGCACAAATCGGGCACTATAACTTTTGGAACTTATGCACTTCACCCCCCCCCCTCCTCCAAAAATTCGCATAAATCAAACATTTGGGGGGGGGGGCGAAGTGCATAAGTTCCTAACTTTTGTCACGGATTAGGTTTGTTACGCGAAATTTTTATTTCAGAATCATTGAAGTTTTGAATTTTATTTTCAATTCAAAAAGTTAGATTAGATCATGAAAAAGCTCGTAAAAAAATTCCGAGTCAAAATCTTTTTCCTATAAAAAGTTATGTCGTTTTCAATTTTACAAAAACGTGACAAAAGTTATAGTGCCAAAAATCGATACTAGTCATATATGAAGTGACTAGCTGTATCACAAACTCAATGAAGTATATAAGCATGATACCCTATGACCGAGATCTTTTGCTTTAGCTAATAGATCATCCGAAAAAATCAATTTTTATTTTTTAGCACCATGGAAAAATTGACCATGAATGTCATTGCTAGAGCCGCATTTAGCCTCGAAGTAAACGCTTTCCAGGGTGAAGAAACTGAATTTTTCAAAGAAGCGAAGAAATTTTTCAAAGTCAACTTTATGGACCCACGGCTTTTATTCATGAGTAAATTTTTTCAAAAATCAAGAAAAAACACAACAAAAATTTTACTCAATAAAATTCAACTTTTTTTCAAAAATCAATTTAAAAAAATCAAATTTTCAAATTTAGTCACTTTCCCAAATGTCTCCAAACAAATCCAGCAACTAACAGGATGTTCCTTATTTATGAATAAAACTAACACCTTTTTCAAAGAAATGCTTGGAGAAATTTTGGATCAAAGAAGAGCCGATAAAGAAGCTGCTGAGGTTGGAAATCTGCCACCACCCCAAAATACTAAGTTTTTTAGAAATATACAGACTTTTTCCAACTTTTACTAAATGCATTGGATGAAGGAAATGATAGTCAAAATGAAAAATTGTCGACTGAAGATTCGGACATTATCCATGGTGATACGGAAAATGGAGGCGGGAAATGGAAAAAGTCTATTAGTCGGATTGAGGTGAGGCTGATCCTGATTCATGATAAAAATTTTCAAAAAACACTTTTTTTACTCACTCAGGGTCCGTGCTAGAGATGGGAAAATGCTAGAATCATGCTAGCATATGCTCGAATTTGCTAGCAGATACTCTTGCCCATCTCTGTCAACGCTATCTGTCGGAAATCAACAACCCTATCTCAATGCTAGCTGTCGGAAATCGGATTTCCGACAGCTAGCGTTGCCTGATTTTCAATATAATCGTGTTTATTGAAACGATTGGCTATGCTGTTCTGCCAATCGTTTCAATAAAAACGATTTTCTTTGATATTTTAGGTGATTGCATGAAAACTTCGTTTTTTAGATTCTCGCTCAATCCTTTCTCGTCCTAATTGCTGGCTACGAAACAACCGCCACAACTCTTCACATGATTATTTACATGCTCGCCAAACTCCCTGAAATTCAAGATCGACTCCGAGACGAAATCAACAATATCCTAGAAGACCGAGAAGATATCGGATATGACGATATTACAAAATTTCAATATATGAATCAAGTCATTTTTGAAACGTTGAGAATGTATCCAGTAGCAACGAGGTTAATTTTTTGAAAAGTTTTCAAAAAATCAACCTCTTTTAGAGCCAATCGACTGTGTACGAAGCCAATAACGATCAATGGCATTGAATTTAAAGAAAATTTCACGTTTTCGATACCAATTTATGCGATTCATCATGATGAAAAGTATTATCCGAATCCAGATGAATTCGATCCGGAAAGGTGTGTGTTGCTCAAACTTTTGAGCTAGAAAATTTAAGTTGAATGATCAATTTAAATTTTTGAGCTCAAAGTGGCTATGAAAAAATTTCGAAATTAACCCACACAATCAGAAAATCAAAATTGCGATTTTCTTATTGTTTACTATTTTTTCCGGTTGTACTATCTTTTAAAAGTTGAACTAATACACAGAAAATTTTTTAGATTTTCTCCCGAAGAGAAAGCTTTACGAGATCCTCTTGCTTTTCTACCATTCGGCTATGGCCCAAGAAATTGTATTGGCATGAGATTTGCTGAATTTGAAATTCGTGCTACTTTAGCGTATATGATCAAGAATTTCAAGTTTTACCCTGCACCAAATTCACCGGTATGACTTCCAAATTTACTCATACTTTATCAAAGACGATTTTTTAGAACCTTCCATTAGAGATAGACAGCCGAGGATTGTTAAAACCAAAAGAAATCTTGTATGTACGAGTGGAGAAAATTTGAAGAAAATTCAAATTTTTTATAATTTTGCATTTTTTTTATTGTACTGTTTCAAAATTTGCTTGGCTTTGTTTTTAAATTAATCTGATTTGATTTGAGGTTAGTTTTTTGCGTAAAATCTATATTTTGATTATAAAAGGTTATTGAAAATTTTTTTCAATTTCATGTTTATTAATTTACCAACATGATTTTTACCATTCTCTTAGCACCAAAAATAATTTTAAAAAATATAAACACAAATATTTGGAACAAGTTCCCTTTTGGTGTCCCAAAAGTCAAAATTTTTTCTCAAAAAAAAAATTCGACAAAAAAATGACCTATTAGAGTATTTGTTAGCCAGAAACACAAATTTTCAAGATGACTCACCGTTTAACGTTAGCCGGGGTGCTCCAGTGATGCAATTATCCGGAAGTATCTCTTGTGGCCCAAAACAATAAAAGGCAAACTGTTGCATTTTCAACTTTTTTTCCAAAAATTCGTTCAAAAATAACCTTTTCAATGTGGCTAAAAAATAATCTAATGGGTCATTTTTGTCGAATTTGATATTTAAAAAATTTTGACTTTTGGACCACGTTATTAGGGCACCAAAAGGGAACTTGCTCAAAATATTTATTAACCCGTTAAAACATAGCTAAACTAGAATATTTAAATCATAAAACAATATGACAACGATATAAAACTTATGTAGATCTAGTAATTTCTTCTTCCGTCTTATTCTCGATCACTTCAGATTTTGATTCAGTGGTTTCGGCTTCAATAATATTAACAGTTGGGTTTGTTTTGGGCACATTGAACATGTCAACTTGGCGACGTTGGATGTAAATCCATGGTGAAACTGAAAAACGATTTTTAAAGCTAAAAACAAATTTGACCTAAATTTAGGATCAAAAAACGATTTTTGACTCAATTTTACACTAAGAAATCAATTTTTGAACTTAAAATTTGAGTTAAATAAAATTATTGCATACTATGTGCTTTGCATTCCTTGTTGTTGGTTCCATCACACTGGCGTCCACCCCAAATAAATTTCCCCAACGTTAAATTGCACTTTGGACAATTGATCTAAAATTAACAAGATAAGCTTAAAAATATAGGACATCCAGTGGCGTAGCCAGAGGGGATTATAGCCCCCTTCGAAATCAGAAAAAAATTCCCTCTTGATCTTCCCTTATGATTTTACTAATATTTTTGAAAATTAAAAAAATACTAATGGTCCCCTATGATTTTTCACCAAAATTTTCAATTTTTTTCATCAAAAAAGCCCAAATTTTGGCAAACTTTCATCAAAAATTGTAAATTTCTGAATACTTTCAGTTTAAAAAAAGAAAAACAGGTCGGTTTTTTCGGGGTTTTCGACTTTTTTCGATTTTTCAACATGCGGTTTCAGTTCGGTTTCCCAGTTATACCTTTCCCTTATAGCTCCCTTGAAGGTCCATCCATTTCATAGGAGTAATCAAATACTCAAACATGCATTGTTCATCTTCCACTTTTTCACCACCAAAATTATCACTATTAAATTCATCTAAATTCGTTCCCTTGCCTCTCTTGTGGTACATCAAATGGGTGTTATGAAAAAGCTCTTTTCGGCATTTTTGGCAGCAGAAACGCTTGGTTGGATTTATAGAATTTTTCAGATCGGCTAAAGGAGTCATTTCTTGCTCATTATCTACAGATGTTGAAGGAGATAGGGAAGCACCAAGACCAAGATCTGGAAAAATTAGATTTAAAACGTTAACAATTAAGCATAAAACTATTAGAGCTAAAAATTAGGTAGACTAAATTTTTAGTTCTTAAACATTTAGTTTTCTGTTTTTTTACGATTGAAAAATTGCAGGATGAGCCAAAAAACCGTACTTTTGCGTTTTTTGGTGAAAATTTTTTTCAAAAATCATCTATAAGGGGTATTTTCATGCGAGAAATCGATTGCACGTATTGAAACCCCTTGAGAACGCTTATAGGTGATTTTTGAAAAAATTTTCGCCAAAAAAACGCAAAATTACGGTTTTATTGGGTTGTTCCAAAAGTTTTTACACTTCACTTTACACTCGACACTTTTCACTTTTGTCGAGTGAAAAGTGAAGTGTAAAAACTTTTGGAACAACCCAATATTTGGCTCACCCTGTAGGCACCATTATTTTTTGAAGTTGAAAACCCACAAAGAGTATAACCAAACAATTTAGTACTCAGAATTTTTAAGCCTAGGTCGATACAATATCGTGAAAAATGAAAACTTTTTCATGTTATTATATCGGCCCCTGTAAAATTGTGCACATGAACTTTTTAGCGGTTCTTTGGAGATGGATTTTTTTAAATTCATTCTTTTAACACGGACCTATATATTGTACCATATTTCCTGTGCTAGCACAAAAATTCCGATATTCCTGCGAATTTGCGATCGTACCAATATCCGCTTTAAAACCAAGTGAGAAGAAAATTTCCAATTGCTTCAAAAACGATGAATTTGGGCTAAAAATCCAACAATTAGACAAAATTTTTAATGTCAATAATACTACTTGGCTACTTCGGATCTTATACCTTCCTTGAATGTGATCTAAAATCGAAAAATTTTATTTTTCGAAATTTTCTCAAAAATGATCCTATTCGGGGTAATTTTATGCGGGAAACACGTCGGCAATGCTATTTTTGCGTAAAAACGCTTCCATTTGTTAGAAAATCGAATTTTTGCATATTAGCTTTTTCAAAATATGTACTTTCTTCGTCTTCAATTCGATTTTCTAAAAAATGGAAGCGTTTTTACGCAAAAATAACATCGCCAACATGTTTCCCGTGTAAAATTGCAAAAATGCCCCTAATAGGATCATTTTTGAGAAAATTTCGAAAAATCAAATTTTTCGATTTTAGATCACGTTCAATGGGATATAAGAGCCGAAGTAGTAGCTTCAGAATACCTTGCAATCGGCCGAGATTGTTTGATAAATGTGATCGCCTTTTCTGGTGTCCATTGAAATTTTCTCATGAGATAACCTGCTACAATAGTCACACTTCGAGAAATTCCGACCTCACTAAAAAAATTGAATTGAAAAAAAGATGGGTTCAAAATCTATGCTTCAAAAAAAACTTTTGGGAAGCATAAATTTTGAACCCGGGTAAAAAATTCGCAAAATGCATCAAAAAATCGCAAATTGTTAAAAATAACAACATGGACCAAAATGTCAATTTTTTGAATGAAATTACGTAAAAATTAAAATATAATTCCTCCAAAATGTGATTTTCATCTATTTAAACATTTTATATAGATAAAAAGTGATTATTCATCAAATATAACACTGGGACAGACCCATGGAGGATGAATGAATGACCAAGGAGGGGAGGAAAGGGGGACAACCAAATTGATTTTTTAATGATATGTTTAAAAATTTCTTAAAGTCTTTTGACAAATCAAAAATTTTGAAACACAAGGGCCCCCGTTGAGTTCTCAAAAAATTTTGAATTTTCGGGCAGGATGGATGAATTGCCAAAAAATTTTTGATGGATGAGTGGTGGGTGAGGGGTTCCCCTTTAAACATATATGCGCCAACTTCACATGCGATTATCTCGAATCTCGTTAACGATACAGGACATGCCATAAAAACAAAAAATGCTCCATTTTCATGAACTTTCCGAATAAATCAACAAGGGCAAATTTTTTCCGCTCGAACTGTTCCTTTAAATTTTAAAGTCCTACCAATGAACCAAAACATTGCCTCCATTAGCAATAGCCTCTTCAACAAATTTGATAGAATCTTCTAACAGATTTTTAGCCAAAATATCTTGAGTCACCATATCAATAATAAAAACAAATTTGTATTTAATATTTTTGAGCTTCTTGTGTTCAGGGATAGACATAGCGCTGGCAGTTAGAATATGAGTTATCTATAAAATGTGAAGATGTAAGAAAAAAAGATAAAAATGAAAAAGGATAAGCATACCAAGGGTTTCACCAAAAAATTGAATTTTTTTAAACGTCCGATTCCCCGCATAAAATTACCCTTATAAGGGTCATTTTCAGAAAAAATTTTTGAACAAAATTATCACGTTATTTTGGATCCCTTCCTTTAAGAGTACCTAATTGTTTTAAGACGAGAAGGGGACAATTGCTGCTTTTTGTTTTCAAAAAAGATTCCTCGGTAGGACTTACCTTCAATTCATGAAGCTTATTTGAATTATACAAAACACTAGCTGCATCGCTAATATATACATTTTCAGTAATTTGATCAATCATGTTGGGCTAAATTGTTACACATGAAAAAAAGAAAATCCCAATTTGCAAGGCAAAACATAATGAAAATTTGCCTCAATTTAAAAACTTTGAGACAAAACTTCATCCATTTAACGTAAAAAAAGATCCCTCAAAAACGCGTCACAAATTTTCGGCAGAATTTTTCAAGACAAAAATTCACGAAATATAGGTCAAAATAAATGAATCACTGTTCGCACTTGCATCGCTCGACTTCTCCTCTTATTGGTCGTGTCCAAAAAAATAAAAGAAAATCGATCAATCGAAGTCAATACAGGCAGACAGACTAGACATTCCTGTCCTTATTAATTTTGTGTAAGTGAAAAAGATTAATTTTCTCATTGAATAAATAGAGTGAAATTGTCACCAAAAAGTGTACAAATATTGTCGAATGGGTTTTAGCGAACAATAAACCATATATTAAATGCTTTGTAGAACAAGTGTTAAACATGTTTTTTGATAATTATTTATTTTTTACAAAAAAACACAAATAACGAGGAATACTATCAGCTTACCCCCTCCGATTTTGCCGAAAGTTTGGGGACACCCGACAAAAATTCGGAGACACTACCCCTGTCGGATTTTGCGTTTTTTGTATTGAAAACGCCGAAAAACGCAAAATCTGACAGTGGTAGTGTCCTTGAATTTTTGTCGGTTGTCCCCGAACTTTTGTCCCCCTGATAGTGTTCCTTTTAAATGGTTACCTGAAAGTTTGTAAAGTTACTTTGCAAATGAATTTTAAAAAATGGAATTTTTACTAGTTTTCGGAACGCGGAATTTTTGTTTGCAATGCCGTGTAACTTTTGCTGTTGCCTGCCCGCTTACACTTTCAAATAAAATCTGGCACAACACGACAAGAATAAAAACACAAGAAGTTTGCAAACACTTTATTGCCTGGAGATAACGAACGAAACGACTAAATCACTGCTATTTATAGTTGCTTCGAAATTCGCATATTCTTCAGCACGCTCCTTTCTAACCAATGGCGCTCCTTCCGCCTTCTTCGGTGCAGTGCACAAAATCGAAAATTTTTTTCACTTTTGAGAAAAGCGTCACATAAATTCCGCATTGCGAAAAATGTCATCGCAAAAATAACGTTGCGAACTTTCGAATAACCGTCGGAACGAGATAAATATCACAGCCCATTAAGTTAGTCTTACAAATATATCAAATCTCATACAACTATAAGAATGAGTACAAAAAATCAAGTACAGGGGGTGGAGAAGTCCTGGCAAAGGATGTACAAAGTCCTGACATGGGATGCAAAAATCTTGTCCATGTGTGCAAAAAGTCCTGGCATAGGATGCAATAATTCCTGACAAGTTCCCAATAAAAAATCTTCAACTTCGTGATGAATATTGTTGTAAATCTATTAAAACTAAAATTTTTCCTATGTCAGGACTTTTATTGCATTCTATGCCAGGACGTTTTGCACACATGGACAAGACTTTTTTGTACTTCGTACATCCTTTGCCAGGACTTCTCCATCCCCTGTATAAGTATTTTTATAAACAAAAAATATCATCATTTCGCCATAACTGCCATATTCAAATTTGTGACAGTCGCTTGGATACTTTTACATTTTATATCTTCTCCATCAACTACAATATAACTTCCGGAATCAATCGGTTCCAAGCGGAAGGATTTTACTGGAATGATCTAAATTTTTCGATAAGATACAGCTACAAATTGATCAATCTGCCTTGAAAAAGTCAAATGCTTGAGTTTCGTTATGCCTTCCATGGTCTAAGGCATCCAAAAATTTAGCCAAAGTAATTTTCGACGTAACATCTTTCTTTAGAGCATAGGTCAAATAAATTCGATCATCTACTAAACCAGCTTGAGGAACGTAGTAACCCTTGTTGCTTATATGTGATAAGGACATCTAAATTTTGCATATTGATCATGAAGAGGATCGGGCACGTAGCGAGAGGCAATCCAGGCAATTGCCCTCCCCGAAATCGAAAAAGTGAAGAATTTTTTGAAAATTATAATGGTCCCCTATTATGATTTTTCACCAAAAAATCAACAAAATTTTTCATTTTTAACCAAAAATTTTCAATTTTTTCTTCAAAATTCAAGGGTCTGACCCCGCATCGAAAAACCCATACACTGGGGGAGGATCTTATGATTTTTATCAAAATTTAGACAAAAAATATTTAAAAAACCCTTATATAAGGGGAGACCCTTATATAAAATTGCCCCCTCCGAAATGAAATTCTCGCGACGTGCTTGAAGAAGATAATTAACAATTTACCACATAGACAAACACAAATTCGTCTTCAATAATTGTCCAATTTTCTGGTACAGCTTCATTTAATCTAGGAATTTGGCCATAGCTAGATAAGTAGCGAGTCTCCCAAAAATCTCCCATTTCTTCTTTCTTAGAATCGGGGATTATAGGGATTCTTTCTAAAGGCTCAGGTTCTTTCATAACCACTTCAAATGGAGGTGGCATAGTGGTTTCATAAACTCGGAAAGGGTCGGCTTGCGCTGGTTCTGAAGGACCACTTTCTAGGAAAGATAGACGTCCTCGATAGGTACGAAGGTCTAAAATTTGTGTTACAACTTGTACTGAAAATTATTTAGGTACTACTAAGCATTAGCTGTCGCAAATGACAGGGCTATTTTTCCTTAAAATTTTTTAAAAACCCCTATATGGGTTTTTCGATTTCCGCAAAAACCCATATAGTTTTTAAGAAAATTTATGAAAAATTTTTTTTCGAAAAATAGCCTTGTCATTTGCGGCAGCTAATGCTTAGTAGTATCATTATTTGATTATTTCAAAAGTTCGTACACTTCATTTTTTCAAGAAAAAAAGTGAAAAATGAAGTGTACGAACTTTTGAAGCAGCTCAACATGTCTTACTCAAAAGTCTTAAAACCGCTCCAATAGCGAATCTTCCACTACCAAAAATCCGTCGAAATCTTTCACTTTCTATATCTAAAATCAGAAGGCTAGGATGAATCAGCTTATTTACGGTTACCTATATCACCTAGCAAGCCCCACCCGATTGATAGAAAAGCACCAAAATGCTGCTCAGGAGTTTCAATATGTAACAAATTTACAGGAAATGCTAACGCCTCTAAATCTTGTATAATAGAGCAAGCTGTTTGTTGGAACGGACCATCTTCTAACGGTAGCCTAAAAAGGCAAGCTCATTTTCGACCCAAATTATTAGAAAACGAACTTTCTAGTATGTAGTACCGATCCTAGTAACGCATTCCCAGAACCACTTGGAACAATACCAATTGGTAGTCTGGGAATTATTTCCGATCGATCTGGACGCTCTAACAAGCCATTTATTACCTAAATTTTAGATGAGCTGAGATTTTTCCAAACTTGAAAAAACAGAATTTTGCTGGATTTTAACAAATCTGGAAAAAATCGGATGTTTCAAGATTTTACAAAATCCAGAAAAATTCGACAATCTGGAAAAATCCTGAAAAACTTCAAATTTATCCAAATTTTCTAACATCTAGAAAATCCAGCAAAATCTGAATTTGTTTCAGATTTGGCACGATTTTCTAAAATCTAGAAAAATCTTAAAAAACAAGATTTTCCAGCAAGTCCCATCTCTAGTATTGATGAGAAGATTGAAAAATAAGCACCTCGAAAATTAGCCCATCTCCAGAACAAATAACAATCGCATTGAAAAGATAGATATCTTTACGAGTTTTCACGATTGAGCAAGCATGACCACTACCTTCTAAAATTAGATTGATAAGCTGGATTTTATCGATCAGCTTACCCAGGCCATACGAACTCCCGATTTTTTGGGGGTGGCCCCCCCCCCCAAATTTGACTTGGCCCCCCTTACGTTTTTTAAAAAAAATTTTCCAAGATTTTTAGGTAGATAAAACATAAGGATGGGCCAAGGTGATTTTTTCAAAAATGACCTTGGCCCCCATGTTTTTTCGCGCAGACAGACGCAAAAATTTTTTGTTGAAAAACACTCTTATAAAATGAAAATGCTCAGAAAATTTCGACAAAAATTTTCTATAAATCCTATAGATCAGTCAAAAAACCAGCCGCAAGCGAAATTTTTTTTTGCAAAATGCTTGCTTATAAGCTAAAAATACTCCGAAAATTACGATTTTTGGTGGAAAATGGACAATTTTGGTGAAATACTTTAGCTAAAGACAAAACCAGCGCAGTAGGCGAAAATTTTTTTTGAGAAATACTTATTTTTAAGATGAAAATGCTCAGAGAATGAAAATTTTTGGTGAAAAAAAAGCAGATTTTGGACATTTTCGCTGAAAATTTTGGACAATTTTGATGAGAAATCGTAATGGAAGACTATTAGTATTTCTTTTTTAAATTTTCAAAAATTTCGGGCAAAAACGTATGGGACCCTTGTGTCTTTTTCAGTTTTCGGTTGGGTTTCAATGCTCGTACGGGCCTGATCTTACCTGTAACAATAAGCTCATAATTGATATTCTTAGCAATCAACTGAGAAGCAATTTGTTTATTAAAAACTTCTAAGCTACGTCCAGCACCACTTTTTGGATTTACAAAAATTAACAAATTTCCAACAGGAGGGGTCTCAAATGGAGGTGCTAAAATTTAGTCAAGAAGGGGATTTTTAAGCAATTTTTTATCCATAAAATTAATCTCAGAATGTTTGGCGCAGTTTCTAATTCGTTTTAATATTAAACATGCTTTAAAACACAAAGCTTTTCCTTAAAAAGTGCCGAAAAAGCCAATTTTTATGCGCAAAATTTTAAGTAATATCATGAAACTCACGACTAATAGAATGTCCATTCCCGGAACAACAGAAGACATTACAACAGCAGCAGCAATAGCGTCGACAACAGTTTGACATTATTGCTATTCTTCCACCTCCTCCTACGTCTTAGAAAATCGACGAACACATTTCTTGCGGACGACTAAAAATGGTCATCCGAATGGACGTTTTCCTGTGTTTGGAAGATGTAATCATCAAAAAAGCGCGTGCGGGAAAACCGAAAACCTGTCGATGAATGTAAAATTAATTTTCAAAAAAAGAAAAATTAAATAAATTCCCATATGGAAAAATCTTAACAGGAACAAACTATACAAATTTTACCCTTCTTTATCAATACATACAGCACAGAAAATGTAAAGGGATGCTTTGTAAGCGCCTTTGTATGAATAAAGATGAAAGGGTAAGTTCTTATCACAATTTTTGAGAATTCAAGAGCACAAATTTCGAGAATTCAAAAATCTAAAACCTCACATTGATCTAAATTATGAAAGGTGAGTACATATATGCACCGCGTGGTTCGCAACTAAGAGACGATTGCTACACGAGACATGTTTTTTTATTTCAAAGCAGTAAGCAAGAGTGTGTACACATAGAACAGCAAATCTAGAGTGAACGGCTGAGTAGCGAAAACCGACGAGAACCATGTTTGAATGGTAAGGCAAAAAATTTGTTATGACAATAACAAATTAAACTTCCCATAGAAACTTTACCATACATATCCATTTGTGCTGGGTCATAATTGGTCTCTAGTAGATAATACCCCTTAATGGATATTATTCATTAACCCATTTTGGCCCACAACTCGGCGTGATGGTATTTTTTGAAAATTTTTGCACAGAAGTGCTTAGAATAGCCTAAGAATAAGTTTCGCAAAAAAAATTGGCAAAATTTAACAAAGGCAAAAAAATTAAGCTCCAGCCGGGGATCGAACCCTCGGCCTATTGGGCCAAAAAAAATTTCTTCAAAATTAAAAAAAATTATACAGTTGGATTCGCCATGATCTATTTATATGAGAAATGTCATTATTCCATCAAAAATCTCAACCTAGAAGGAGATAGAGGCTATTTTAGTTCGAGGCCCATTTTTATCCAATTTGCAAAGTTTCAATCAAATTTTTAACTATCTTAGAAAGTTTTTTATGTAAAACAATGTTTTCCATCTTTGTTCGGCTTGATCTCAGGAATTTTTTAAGCTATTGCTCAATCCGCTAACCTTACAAATTTATGAAGATATGACCTTTTAAATTAACGATATATATATATCACAAGCAAAAACGGGTTAAGGGGAAGACACTGGCCCTGGAGGGTGGGTGGATGAAATTTTTTCAAGATTCTGTCAAAATTACCTTGTCCCCCTTTATGATTTTTTTTCTCAAAATTTCCCGTGGGTGAGTGATGGGGGGGGCCGACCCTACTGGATATGTATGAACTTTACGAAAGACACAACAGGTCCTAGGATTCAGAGCAGTGGCGTAGCCAGACCCTCAACTACGGGGGGAATTTTTCCAAAAATAGGTCAAAATTAGGAGGGTAAAACTCAAATTTTTCAAAAAATGTCAAAATTAGGGGGTAAATCAAATTTTTTCAAGAATAAGGGGAGCATTTGCCCAGGACGCCCCTACTCCTGTAGCTACGCCACTGATTCAGGGACGGGAGAATAGTTTTTTGCAAAAATTTTTCACATTGGATCGGTTTAGGGGAGTAATATTGTAATTCGATTTTACAAAAATAAAAATGTCAAAAAATTACCAAAATTGAATTTTGTTTAACAATAGTAAATTTTGGTTTTTGTTTGCCATGTTAGAGCGAGAAAACTTTTTTCTTTTTCGATGACATTTACAATTTCTTCTCCCTTAAGAGCACATTGAAAGGAAAAAATCGAAGTTATTTTCGTACCAATAAAATTTAAAATACAGAATGGGCTTTAAAAAACCGGAATTTTGCCGTTTTGACGAAAAAATGACGATTTCGTGGGTAAGTTAGTATTTTCTGAATTTTTCAATGTGCGCAATCGATTTCTCGCATAAAATTATTCCTAATAGATCACTTTTTTTTAATTTCGCAAATTCTTTCGTCAAAAACGGCAAAATTCCGATTTTTTAAAGCCCACCCTGTAATTAATAGATCAAAATTCATATAAACAAATGATAAGAACTGAAAGTTTATACAACTTCAAATAAAATATAGAACAAAAAACAACAAAATTTTCATCATATACAATAAAAGGAACTGACAAGGTAACAAAACATAAAGATAAACATTTTTAAACGAAATAGTTAATTAAGCCTTGTCAGTTTTAGCCTTCACGGACTTCTTCGATGCTGCAGCCGGTGACTTCTTAATTGCGGCATGTGGCGTCTTCTTTGCCGACGATTTCTTAACCTTGGGCTTGGCAACAACGTTGATCTTATGTTTTTCTTGTGCCGACTTACGAGTCTTCACAACCTTCTTCTTGGCCTCGCTCGTCTTCTTTGCCTTCTTGGCTTCAGTACCCTTGGTCTTCGTGGCAGTTGGCGCCTTGCGTTTCTTTGCTTCGCCAGCCTTCTTAACTTGTTTCGACTTGGGCTTTGGCGGTGTTGACTTGGCCTTCGATGCATCTTTTTTCATGCGCTGTTTAACTTCCGCTGCCAAACGGTAGCGAGACGACTTCTGGGTTGCACCTTCAACCAAGATTAAAGCTTTCTGCTCGACGAGATCCTTGATTGCCTTACGGATGTGAGTGTTGATCTAAAAAAGTTAATTAATTAACAATTTGAAAGGTAGATACAAGGCGGGCCAAAAGTGCACTTTTTGACATTTTAGTTTACCCGAGAAAATGCAAGCTTTCTGCAAAGAGTTGTCTTCTGGCCTAATTCATTTGTTTTTAATACAGAGAACTTGATTTTCCACGTTTTGAAAAAAAACACTTCTCTAAATCAGAGAATGTTGGATAACGGCGGACCAAAATGGGTAAAAAATTCAATCTCTCCAAAAACATGAAAAAACAGGTTCTTACAATGATAATAACACATTCCAATCGAAATTAAAAATTTTAGACACTGTAATATTTTCTCAATTTTTTGAAAATTCTTCCTGAAAAAATGATAGGTGACTAAAAATTGCAATATCTCGGTGACAAACAAAATGAAATCGAATAATTTTTTCCTACAACATTCTACATCTTTTAATCTACAATTCTACGAGGAAATTTTTTAAAAAGTTCTTTTCTTGATTTTTTAAAACTTGTTTGAAATTAGCTAATTTTCGTAGTGAACAAAAAAAATAAAAATTTAAGTTTTATTAAAAAAAAGTTACGCATTAAGTTTTATATACAATTCGAGAACATTTTACAAAAAAAATTACGTAAAAAGCATGAACTGTTAAAAAGTTATTAGCTTTGCAAGTTAGACCATTTTCTTGAGATTTTTTGAAAATTTCTTAAAATTTTGAATTTTCGTTTCATTAATGAGATTAAATTGCAAATATGTAAATATAATCAAAACTTTTAATTCGTCTATTTTTTCGATTTTGCCCCGCCGTGGTATGCATAGGGCTTATGAAAAAATTCAATAATTTTTATGGCGATTTTACTAAAAAAGGACACTCAAAAAATCACTAAAATCATCATAAAAATGTTTGAAGTTTTTTCACAAGCCTATGCATACTTTTTCATCAAGATACAACAAAATACAAAAGGAATTATGGAAAAAGCTTTCAAACTTTAAAGTGTTATCAAAAATTTAATTTGGAGTCAGACTTTTCCACATTATAAACACACATGTGCCTGTAAAAAAAATGACCCACCGCTCCATTTCGATCGCCAATCGGATACTTCTTCGCAATGTAATTCTTGATAGCGGCACGACTAACACCTTTACGCGAGTCCAAACTGAAGATCGCTTCGTCGATCATTTGCTTATACGATGGATGTTCACTAAGACGATGAATTTTCTCCAAATCACGTGGATAACTTTTTTTCACAAGCTTCGGCTTGCTTACGCGAATTGCCTTCTTACGTCCTGGAACTCGAATTGGCTCGCCAGTCGACTTCGGCGTAACAAAAACAGCATTTGAAGTCTCCGTAACATTCTCCGGAGTCAAAACATCTGTGTCCGACTTTGCTTCTTGCAAATTGTTTTTGCTCATTTTCGCAATAAAGATCGCTTGTTAGTTACTAAAAATGTAAATTCAAAAATAGAAAACGTTATTTATACAGTCTCTCACGCGTGAAATAGTCTTTTCCGTATGTAAAGGCTGTTTTTTCGGAAATGCCGAGTTGCGGATTTGTAGTTTCTACATTTTTTGTATTTTGTAGTCCAAATACAAAAATGTCTCTAAATTTTTTGAAAGTTTTCATTAAATTTGGCATAAACTTCAAAACCTATAAGCTCCACGCTGCAATTGTCAAATCCGGTGATCATGGTCTTAAAAAATTCGTCAATAACCATATTTTGATGAAATAGAACGATTTTCTCGATAAACTTTCAAAAAAGCCCCAGAAAAAATTTTTAGGGGCTTTTTTGAAAGTTTATCGAGAAAATCGTTCTATTTCATCAAAATATGGTTAATGACGAATTTTTTAAGACCATGANGGGGCTTTTTTGAAAGTTTATCGAGAAAATCGTTCTATTTCATCAAAATATGGTTAATGACGAATTTTTTAAGACCATGATCACCGGATTTGACAATTGCAGCGTGGAGCTTATAGGTTTTGAAGTTTATGCCAAATTTAATGAAAACTTTCAAAAAATTTAGAGACATTTTTGTAGTTTGTAGTACAAATACAAAAAATGTAAAAACTACAAATCCGCAACTCGGCATTTCCGAAAAAACAGCCTAGAGTATAAAGATTTTTTACATGTCAAAAAAGTCTTTTACACAAGATTGGGCTCTAGGTATAATCCGTTTCAGCTCCAACTAATATAAAAGCTGGACAAAAATTCAAAATCCGAAGTCGGCATCCCGTCCGATATGGCAAGTTAAAGGGGGGGTGTATTTCTCTGGCCCCGGTAGGTCGGAAAAATTTTTTTTAACTTTTCTAGACAAATCGATAGATTTCGAGCTGCTGATCAACTTTTTCAAATACACCATGGGTAAAAAACAAGATCCTGGCGAGCTACAGAGCAAAAAAATTTTTGTTTTTAGAGAAGAAGAGGCAAAAAAGCCTCTGATCCAGCCAAGATCGAACCTTGGCCCAATAACGCACGAGGCGAGCAACATTCCACTGAGCCACTCATATCATATTGATCAAAGGTTTTCAAGATTCGCTATATGAAATGATTTTCTCTAAAAACAAAAATTTTTTTTGCTC